>JAEIFI010000683.1:0-50011 GCA_018901815.1 Zaprionus lachaisei
AGACACACAGCATTTTAAACTTTTTATTTGCATTGTATGGTAACAAAATTGGTTGACAATGCAGCTTTGCCGATAGACCAAGGGGGGAGGCAATGGCCCGAGTGGTTAGAGTGGCGGACGGCTGTGAGAGAGTGCGTGTGTTCAACTCCCGGTTAAGGCGGGTGCGAATTTTTATTTATTAATTATTTATTATTTTATTTTATTTTTTCTATTTATTTTATTCTAATAATATTCGGGCGCCGATTCCATACCGTTAAAATTTTTATTACGGTATATTTATTTATACGGTATATATATTTATTACGGTATGATAATCCATGGCCTTATACAGTCAGCACCTGACTGTAGCGTTAGTATTTTTTTTTTATTAATATTAATTTCGCCAGTAGTTGGCTTCGCGCGTCGTATGTGAGCAGTAACACAAAAAAAAAAAAAAAAGTGAACGTTTTGCTGGACTGCCGTTTGCACCAAAAGAGGCTGTCAACGTTGGAGACTAAATGGAAGCTAGTCGTCGCTCTATGTCTATCGATTCTCTAGACAGCCTACAGGTATTCAGTATCAAAAATTGAGCAAGTCTTGTTGCTTGAAACGACGAAATTGTCAAAAATAAATATAGGAGTACATAATCGCATGTACTAAGAGCTCAAATTTTGATACTTATTCTTTGAATATTGCATGCAATCGTTGTACCTGCATATGTATATACGTGTGTACGTGATTGCTTCTACACACATCGATACATTTGCATTTACATTTAAACATATGTACATATGTATACACATATGCACATACATATGAGCAATTAACCCCAACAACAAAAGAACATTAAATACAAAAGGCCTTAATACGTTGCATTTCTGTTATATTGATAATACTAACCTGCTTCCATGATTAATATTAAAACTAAAATAAACAAACGGCAACATCGTTTATTTAAATATTTTGTATTTACTGGCATTCTTACTGCTATTCTTTTCGCGCGTTCACTTTGGACCGTGCGTTGACCCCGGGTTACAGCTAAGCTCATATTTTTGGTGTTCGCTTTCGCTTGCATTTCTGGCAAGTGGTATTTTGTTACCCCGCACCCCGCATTTTGCATTACTGCATCCAACTGTAGTTTCAGAAAGTGTTTGACTTATCTCTGTTCGATTGATTCTCGTTCGTTCGTCTCTACATACTGCATTGATTGCGCGTGTGTTTGATATTTACATTCTTACATTATCGCTACCCCGCACCCCGCGTTTTATATTGCTGCCTACAACGTTAACTTCTCTTTAGTTCCGAATCACTCGGACATTTCGTTTGTTTGTGCACACAACACATACATAGGTTGTGTGCGTGTGATAGTTCAGACCAGTTAATTGGCTTGTGTAGGTAGTATCGCTGCGAGGGCAGTTTATAAAGTTTCGTTATTGTGAGTGGTTATATTCTTTAGCATGTCTGAGTCCGATAAACCATCTACCGAAAAACTGCCTATGCTCGTATGCAATTAGCAATAAAAACCAAAGCAACTTCTGCAGACAGAACAGAGTTAACGTGTAGATTAGAGCTTTTGAAAGGGTATATAAAGAGAACCCTCTTAACGAACATAGAGAACAGTTAGAAGAATTGTGTGTCATTAAAAAGGCATTATACCTAAAGGCAATAAAGCCAGAGACAGAAGTGAAACATAATTGCTCCGCAAGTTCGAGCCAGCGATCGCAGCTGCCGAAAATGCGTTTGCCAAATTTCAATGGAAAACATTCGGAGTACAGAAATTTTATGTGCCTGTTCGACAGCTTAGTTCACAATGACACTTCTCTAACTAACGTTGAGAAGTTCAATCATCTGGTGTCTTGTTTATCAGATGAAGCATTGGGGGTAGTTAAGCCGTATCAGTTAACGGATTGTAACTACCCTAAGGCCATTGCAAGCCTCAAAGCAGTATATGACAATAAATGTCTTATATTCTTTGACACTGTTTCACAGTTATTCGACATATCTAGCATGACAAAACCATCTGCATCGAGCTTGAGATCGATAATAGATACGGTGTCTGCTATATATGCGTCGTTGTCGTCGTTAGGGAACGATAAAGACATTGCTAACGCAATGATCATTCATATGGTCATGGCGAAAGTTGACCATATTACCAAGTCTCGCTTTGAAGAGCACCTTGATTATGATACACTGCCGCCGTGGGAAGTTTGTGCTAGACAACTGAACAAGAGGTATCAGTATTTGTCAGCAGAAGAGTCAACTCGAGACAAATCAAAGTCACGAATTGAGCACAAGAAGCCCCAACAGTCCAAATCCTTTGTTTGTGTTGAAGGAGGACGCACGTCATCGCCTGTATGCATTTTTTGCAAATCGGAAACGCACAACATTTATTCTTGTCCGTCGTTTGCTGCCATCTCAGTTATACAGTGTTTTGAATTCGTTAAGGCCCAAAGGTTAAGTCTCAATTGCCTGGTCGCAGGTCACATGGTCTCAAAATGCAAAGCATCAAAATGTAGAGTATGTTCAAAGCCTCACCATTCATTGCTTCACAGGTATAACACACCAGTTCAAGATGAGACACCTTCTATTCACGCAACTGCTTCAGATGCATATTTGGGACATGTGCTTAATAATGAGCAAGTCGTTCTTGCAACAGCTATCGTGAATGTAAAGGATAGATTCGGTCAGTTGCATCCTGCCAGAGCCTTGCTCGATAGTGGCTCCCAAATAAACTTGATGTCTGAACGTATGGGTCAACTACTACGACTCAAGCGGGAGCCAACTTCCCAAGCTATCTCAATGGTAGGTGGTGCAACAATCGATAGCAAAAACAAGATATGCGTCTCTATTCAATCGCGTCTCAATTCACATGCCTTTTCCGCTGACTGTTGGGTTCTAAAATCTATTTCTACAACTCAACCGGGGCAGTCAATTGCCACATCAAATTGGAAAATACCCAAGAATATTAATCTGGCAGATCCAGAGTTTTATAGGCCAGCTAAAGTGGATATTCTATTGGGCGCAGAATTGTTTTACGAGTTGTTATGCCTTGGACAAATAAAATTACGTTCCGAACTTCCCATCATGCAAAAGACGCTGCTGGGTTGGACAGTAGCGGGAAAATATACTGAACAAGTACATCGTCGTCAGTTCAGTGGGTGTTCAGTAGCTCAAAACAATGATTGTTCTCTCGACTCCATAGTCACCCACTTCTGGGAATTGGATCAATGTCCAATTGAGTCGAAGGCTGTTTGCCAAACAGCTGAACAACAGGCGTGTGAACTGTTTTTCAAGAAGACTGTCAAACAGTTATCTTCCGGTCGCTTTGAAGTTAAGCTTCCTTTCAAGACCCATCCAAAGGTTCTCGGTCTGTCCTTTCAAACTACTGAAAGGCGTTTTCTACAACTTGAGCGCAAATTATCAAAGGATGCAATTCTTCGAAACATGTACCATGACTTCATGAAAGAATATCTCGATTTAGGACACATGTCCATTCTGAAGTCTGCTCCTCTAGAACAGCATTACTTTATTCCCCATCAATGCGTTCTGAGACCTGAAAGTACCTCTACCAAGCTTCGTATAGTTTTCGACGCTTCAGGCAAGACGTCAACAGCTGTTTCACTTAACGAAACACTAATGGTGGGGCCAACAATTCAGAGAGAGCTGTATTCAACTTTGATTAATTTTCGATTGAATAAATATGCCGTGACTGCTGACATTTCCAAAATGTACAGGCAGATAAATGTTTCGGAAGAGGACAGAAAGTTCCAACTGATTTTATGGAGAGAAAACACTTCACAAAGTATACAGGCATACAAGTTGAATACCGTTACATATGGTACAGCATCCGCACCATTTTTGGCAATACGCTGCCTGTTTGAGCTTGCCGACATACATGCACAATCACATCCTATTGGATCAGATGTGATAAAAAAGTGTTTTTATGTAGATGATATGCTGGCAGGAGCAGACAGCGTAAGGGAATTAAACATAATGTGCAAGGAAGTTCGTGAAATATTGGAATCAGGAGGGTTTCCACTGGCCAAGTGGGCATCCAACCATAGCATTCAGGTTTCTAACACTGACTCTAGCGACGAAGTTACTCTCAAAACTGAGGAACAGAGTGCAGTGAAAACTCTTGGAATCGTTAGGAACCTCAAGAGGATCTATTCAAATACCATCTGATGTGGATAGTTTCGCACCGCTAAAACCAACAAAACGTAATATGTTGTCCATAGCTTCTCGGTTGTTTGATCCACTTGGTTTGCTGTGTCCCATTATAACAAAAGCCAAAATGTTATTACAAGAGTTGTGGAGGCTTAAGATAGATTGGAATGAGGCCATTACTTTACACAGCATGGCATAAGTTTACCATGACATTGCGAGATTTGCATAAGATCCATATTTCTCGATATGTCTGTCTTTCATTCTATGAGCAAGTTCAAATTCATGGTTTTGCAGACCCCTCCAGGCAAGTATATGGTTGTTGCATATATGTACGAACTGCCAATAACCAAGACGTTGGCATTAAGCTACTTACGGCAAAATCTAGGGTAGCTCCACTTAATGGCAAAACCATACCTCGACTAGAGCTATGTGCAGCACTTTTGCTGGCCAAGCTGTGGCATCAAATCTCTCCAACCATGGCAAAATTCAATATAGAAAACGTGAATTTCTGGTCAGACTCACAGGTTACCCTGTATTGGTTGAAGCGTGATTCTGGCACGTTGGGTACATTTGTGGCAAACAGAGTTGCTGAAATCCAGGAGTTGTCAAATGGTGTTATTTGGCGTCACGTTCCAACAGACGCCAATCCTGCTGATTTGGTATCGAGAGGAACTGATATAAATGAAATTGACAGCTCGTTGTGGTTTAAAGGGCCAAGGTTTTTGATAGAAGAAAAGGACCAATGGCCACAACTTCATCAGTTCCAGATAGCGTCGACCCTGAAGTTCCGCAAAATTGTTTTGTGGAGTTGACACATCGTCACTCCAATTTTGCTAAACTACTTCGAATAGTTGCACGTTTCTGTTTCAAACAGCTCAGAACAGATTCTCTGGTGGTATCGGCATTAGAAAGGAAAATTTTGTTCCTTAAATTAATCGGCGCAGTTCAAAGCATTACATTTAGGAAAGAATTGAAATTGATGGAAAAATCAGCAGTATTAGCACCTATGTTGCAATCGCTATCGCTAATCCATTCGTTGACAAATTTGAGAATAATGGCCTGAAATTGAACATTCGGGTAGGAGGTCGTTTGTTACACGGCCCTTTTATGAGGCTCAGTTCCCCTTTTTACTGACAAAGGATTCCGCTTTTGCGAACTCTTTGTCAACCACTTGCACCTTAGGCATTACCATGCTGGTGCAAAGGATCTAGTTGGGTTGTTAAGGCAGCAAGTTTGGGTAATGAACGGACATAGTTTATGTACTGCAGTTGTGAGAAATTGCGTACACTGCTTTAGTTACAAGCCACAATTGTTGGGCCAAATAATGGGTAATCTGCCAGCCGACTGTCTCCGAGAAGGTCGGCCGTTTAGAGTATCTGGTCTTTAGAGTATCTTTTGTGGGCCATTTCACGTTAGCTATAGGATCCGGGGGAGACCGCCTGTAAAAACGTATGTTGCCGTTTTGGTTTGTTTCGCCTCAAAAGCAGTTCACTTGGAACTTATAACGGACCTATCCACTGATTCTTTTTTGAATGTCTTTAAAAGGTTCATTGGGAGGCGCGGACTAGCCGAGACGATGTTCAGCGACAATGCGACGAACTTCGTGGGAGCGAGCAACATGCTAAAGGACGGAGTACGCAGCGGAGCGAGGGGTGCATTGGAAGTTTATTCCCCCCTCGAGCACCGCACTACGGAGGACTGTGGTAAGCAGCGGTGAAGGCTGCCAAGCACAGGCTGGTGCGAGGAGCGAGCAACGCGAACCTAACGCCGGACGAGTTGAGCACGCATCTGGTGGACGTCGAAGCGTTGCTCAACTCCAGACCACTTCTCATCGACAGCACCGATCCCAACGATGGCGAGGTAATCACGCCAGGGCATCTACTCATCGGGCAGCCTTTGCTTGCGCTGCAACACGGATTAGGATCAGAAGAGTCGAGCAACAAGCCAGGACGCGCGTACTTGAAGCGGTGGCAGCAGTTGTCGGCGCTCAGGCTGCACTTTTGGCGCAAGTGGTCCAAAGATTACCTGCTCAGTCTGCAGCAGCGAACACAGTGGACCAAAGGCGAGGCCAATCTGGTGGAAGGGGCGGTCGTCAAGACGCTGCTGGGTTGGACAGTAGCGGGAAAATATACTGAACAAGTACATCGTCGTCAGTTCAGTGGGTGTTCAGTAGCTCAAAACAATGATTGTTCTCTCGACTCTATAGTCACCCACTTCTGGGAATTGGATCAATGTCCAATTGAGTCGAAGGCTGTTTGCCAAACAGCTGAACAACAGGCGTGTGAACTGTTTTTCAAGAAGACTGTCAAACAGTTATCTTCCGGTCGCTTTGAAGTTAAGCTTCCTTTCAAGACCCATCCAAAGGTTCTCGGTCTGTCCTTTCAAACTACTAAAAGGCGTTTTCTACAACTTGAGCGCAAATTATCAAAGGATGCAATTCTTCGAAACATGTACCATGACTTCATGAAAGAATACCTCGATTTAGGACACATGTCCATTCTGAAGTCTGCTCCTCTAGAACAGCATTACTTTATTCCCCATCAATGCGTTCTGAGACCTGAAAGTACCTCTACCAAGCTTCGTATAGTTTTCGACGCTTCAGGCAAGACGTCAACAGCTGTTTCACTTAACGAAACACTAATGGTGGGGCCAACAATTCAGAGAGAGCTGTATTCAACTTTGATTAATTTTCGATTTCCAAAATGTACAGGCAGATAAATGTTTCGGAAGAGGACAGAAAGTTGCAACTGATTTTATGGAGAGAAAACACTTCACAAAGTATACAGGCATACAAGTTGAATACCGTTACATATGGTACAGCATCCGCACCATTTTTGGCAATACGCTGCCTGTTTGAGCTTGCCGACATACATGCACAATCACATCCTATTGGATCAGATGTGATAAAAAAGTGTTTTTATGTAGATGATATGCTGGCAGGAGCAGACAGCGTAAGGGAATTAAACATAATGTGCAAGGAAGTTCGTGAAATATTGGAATCAGGAGGGTTTCCACTGGCCAAGTGGGCATCCAACCATAGCATTCAGGTTTCTAACACTGACTCTAGAGACGAAGTTACTCTCAAAACAGAGGAACAGAGTGCAGTGAAAACTCTTGGAATCGTTAGGAACCTCAAGAGGATCTATTCAAATACCATCTGATGTGGATAGTTTCGCACCGCTAAAACCAACAAAACGTAATATGTTGTCCATAGCTTCTCGGTTGTTTGATCCACTTGGTTTGCTGTGTCCCATTATAACAAAAGCCAAAATGTTATTACAAGAGTTGTGGAGGCTTAAGATAGATTGGAATGAGGCCCTTACTACACAGCATGGCATAAGTTTACCATGACATTGCGAGATTTGCATAAGATCCATATTTCTCGATATGTCTGTCTTTCATTCTATGAGCAAGTTCAAACTCATGGTTTTGCAGACCCCTCCAGGCAAGTATATTGTTGTTGCATATATGTACGAACTGCCAATAACCAAGACGTTGGCATTAAGCTACTTACGGCAAAATCTAGGGTAGCTCCACTTAATGGCAAAACCATACCTCGACTAGAGCTATGTGCAGCACTTTTGCTGGCCAAGCTGTGGCATCAAATCTCTCCAACCATGGCAAAATTCAATATAGAAAACGTGAATTTCTGGTCAGACTCACAGGTTACCCTGTATTGGTTGAAGCGTGATTCTGGCACGTTGGGTACATTTGTGGCAAACAGAGTTGCTGAAATCCAGGAGTTGTCAAATGGTGTTATTTGGCGTCACGTTCCAACAGACGCCAATCCTGCTGATTTGGTATCGAGAGGAACTGATATAAATGAAATTGACAGCTAGTTGTGGTTTAAAGGGCCAAGGTTTTTGATAGAAGAAAAGG
This sequence comes from Zaprionus lachaisei, assembly GCA_018901815.1. Lineage (NCBI taxonomy): Eukaryota > Metazoa > Arthropoda > Insecta > Diptera > Drosophilidae > Zaprionus > Zaprionus lachaisei. The sequence continues at coordinate 8,026 of JAEIFI010000683.1, forward strand.
ACCAATGGCCACAACTTCTTCAGTTCCAGATAGCGTCGACCCTGAAGTTCCGCAAAATTGTTTTGTGGAGTTGACACATCGTCACTCCAATTTTGCTAAACTACTTCGAATAGTTGCACGTTTCTGTTTCAAACAGCTCAGAACAGATTCTCTGGTGGTATCGGCATTAGAAAGGAAAATTTTGTTCCTTAAATTAATCGGCGCAGTTCAAAGCATTATATTTAGGAAAGAATTGAAATTGATGGAAAAATCAGCAGTATTAGCACCTATGTTGCAATCGCTATCGCTAATCCATTCGTTGACAAATTTGAGAATAATGGCCTGAAATTTGAACTCATTCGGGTAGGAGGTCGTTTGTTACACGGCCCTTAAGGCTCAGTTCCCCTTTTTACTGACAAAGGATTCCGCTTTTGCGAACTCTTTGTCAACCACTTGCACCTTAGGCATTACCATGCTGGTGCAAAGGATCTAGTTGGGTTGTTAAGGCAGCAAGTTTGGGTGATGAACGGACATAGTTTATGTACTGCAGTTGTGAGAAATTGCGTACACTGCTTTAGTTACAAGCCACAATTGTTGGGCCAAATAATGGGTAATCTGCCAGCCGACTGTCTCCGAGAAGGTCGGCCGTTTAGAGTATCTGGTCTTTAGAGTATCTTTTGTGGGCCATTTCACGTTAGCTATAGGATCCGGGGGAGACCGCCTGTAAAAACGTATGTTGCCGTTTTGGTTTGTTTCGCCTCAAAAGCAGTTCACTTGGAACTTATAACGGACCTATCCACTGATTCTTTTTTGAATGTCTTTAAAAGGTTCATTGGGAGGCGCGGACTAGCCGAGACGATGTTCAGCGACAATGCGACGAACTTCGTGGGAGCGAGCAACATGCTAAAGGACGGGAGTACGCAGCGGAGCGAGGGGTGCATTGGAAGTTTATTCCCCCTCGAGCACCGCACTACGGAGGACTGTGGTAAGCAGCGGTGAAGGCTGCCAAGCACAGGCTGGTGCGAGGAGCGAGCAACGCGAACCTAACGCCGGACGAGTTGAGCACGCATCTGGTGGACGTCGAAGCGTTGCTCAACACCAGACCACTTCTCATCGACAGCACCGATCCCAACGATGGCGAGGTAATCACGCCAGGGCATCTACTCATCGGGCAGCCTTTGCTTGCGCTGCCGCACGGATTAGGATCAGAAGAGTCGAGCAACAAGCCAGGACGCGCGTACTTGAAGCGGTGGCAGCAGTTGTCGGCGCTCAGGCTGCACTTTTGGCGCAAGTGGTCCAAAGATTACCTGCTCAGTCTGCAGCAGCGAACACAGTGGACCAAAAGCGAGGCCAATCTGGTGGAAGGGGCGGTCGTCATGGTGCACGACGACAACACACCCCCGCAACGATGGACCATCGGGCGCGTAACGCGCATAGTCCCAGGGGTCGACGGCAAGGTTCGGGTAGTGGAACTAAAAACACCAGCAGGCGCAATTAGGCGCCCGACTTGTTAAAGACCGGAGCCGGATTGTTGGAGCTTATCAATAATAAAATAAGTAGTTAAGCTAGTATTTAAGAGAACACAAGAAGTGTCGTCATTTAATCTCTTAAGTTAAGTTAAGTTAGATCGGCAAATGCCGACGGCGAATTCGGGGAGTGTGGTCGGACTGTGGCCCACTCTCACTTAAATTAGTTTCGTTTGTGCACTGAAGCCAACTACAATTTTATTAAAATCGTTGAAGCCGTACTCCGCGTCCTTTTATTTCCAGTTTCGTGATTTCGTTGAATTCTCTAAAAAATCTTAGAGAATTTTACAATCTAGCTCGTTTTATAAATATTTTCAATTTGATTTTTATTTCTGATTTTTATAATAAAAATCAATTCTTTACTCTTACTTTTTGATTTTTATTTTCAAAATCAAACATAAAACTTAAAAATTGATTTTCACTTTTAAAAATCAAATATAAAAACTGAAAAACAATTTTTAAATTAAAACTTCTAACGCTACAGTCAGGTTCTGACTGTATAAGGCCATGGATTATCATATTATACCGTAATAAAAATGTTAACGGTATGGAATCGCCGCCCGAATATTATTACAATAAAATAAATAAAAAAACGTAAAATAAAATAATAAATAATTAATAAATGAAAATTCGCACCCGCCTCAACCGGGAGTTGAACACACGCACTCTCTCACAGCCGTCCGCCACTCTAACCACTCGGCCATTGCCTCACTCCTTGGCCTATCGGCAAAGCCGCATTGTGAACCAATTCTGTTAAAATACAATGCAAATAAAAAGTTTAAAATGCTGTGTGTCTGACGCTAGATTTGAACTTCGTCATGCTTGCGTAAATTAGGTCTGCTTAAGTATACATATATGTTCAAAGTGAGTTTATTTCGTATCATATCTCACTTATTAATAGTCTGATTTAAATGAAATTTTCACATAACGCCCGTGGCAAAGTATTTGTCATGTAAGATATACAACTTTGGTTGTTGAGCTAATATTGTAGTTTTTAAATAGTTATTACTGATTTACGGAGGCAGGAAGGGGCGTGTCCAAATGTTAAAAAAAACTTTGAGACACTGCAATATATACGTATGTTGTCGCAAAATTTGATGACTCTAGCTCTTATAATTTCTGAGATCCAGGTGTTCATACAGACAGACAGACGGGACAGACAGACATGGCTCAATCGACTCGGCTACTGATACTGATTCAGAATATATATAGTTTATGGGGTCGGAGATGCCTCCTTCTGCCTGTTACGCACAATTCCGTTCCGACAACCAATAGCCTATTTTTAAAATCCAGGCCTAAAAATTGAAAAAAAAAAGTTAACGCGGTTTTTGTGTTCGCCCATAAAAACTAGCACGGGACGATTTTTCCCACATTTTTAGAGACTTTTAAGAGCTTTGATTTTCTAAATCTCATAATTATTATCTACGGTCCCTGGTTCCGAGTTCTTAGCCTCTATAATTATCTTGATTAATTTTTGCTTACTACATTTTCTAGAAAAATAGTTACCTTTGCTTTTTAATGTCAAAACCATACCTAGACTAGAGCTATGTGCAGCACTTTTGCTGGCCAAGCTGTGGCATCAAATCTCTCCAACTATGGCAAAGATAAAAAAGGTGTGACGGTTGGCACACTAGCAGAAGTTCCGCAAAATTGTTTTGTGGAGTTGATACATCGTCACTCCAACTATGGTAAACTAGTTCGAATAGTTGCATATATACTTCGTTCTTGTTTCAAACGGCTCAGAACAGATTCTCTTGTGGTATCGGCATTAGAAAGGAAAATTTCGTTCCTTAAATTAATCGGCGCAGTGCAAAGCATTACATTTAGGGAAGAATTTAAATTGATGGAAAAATTAGCAGTATTAGCACCTATGTTGCAATCGCTAAATCCATTTGTTGACAAATTTGAAAATAATGGCCTCAAATTTGAACTCATTCGGATAGGAGGTCGTTTGTTACACGACCCTCTCTCTTATGAGGCTAAGTTCCCCTTTTTACTGACAAAGGATTCCGCTTTTACGCAACCTTTTGTCAAAAACTTGCACCTTAGGCATTACCATGCTGGTGCAAAGATTCTAGTTTGGTTTTTATGGCAGCAAGTTTGGGTGGTGAATGCACGTACGTAGTTTATGTATTACAGTTGTGAGTAATTGTGTACACTGCTTTAGGCCAGTCGACCGTCTCCGAGAAGGTCGGCCGTTTAGAGTATCTGGTGTAGGCTTTTGTGGACCATTTTACGTTAGCTATAGGATCCGGGGGAGATCCCCTGTAAAAACGTATGTTGCCGTTTTTGTTTGTTACGCCTCAAAAGCAGTTCACTTGGAACTTGTCACGGACCTATCCACTGATTCTTTTTGAATGTTTTTAAAAGGTTCATTGGAGGCGCGGACTACCCGACACGATGTTCAGCGACAATGTGACTAACTTGGTGGGAGCGAGCAACGTGCTAAAGGAGCTGCAGACGGCATTCCTGGAGAACAAGAAGCGACTGACGGGTTACGCAGCGGAGCGCGGAGGACTGTGGGAAGCAGCGGTGAAGGCTGCCAAGCACAGGCTGGTGGGAGGAGCGGGCAATACGAACCTAACGCCGGACGAGTTGAGCACGCATCTGGTGGACGTCGAAGCGTTGCTTAACTCAAGACCACTTCTCGTCGACAGCACCGATCCTAACGATGGCGAGGTAATCACACCAGGGAATCTACTCATCGGGCAGCCTTTGCTTGCGCTGCCGCACGGATTAGGACCAGAAGAGTCGAGCAACATGCCAGGACGCGCATACTTGAAGCGGTGGCAGCAGTTGTTGGCACTTTTGGCGCAAGTGGTCCAAAGATTACCTGCTCAGTCTGCAGCAGCGAACACAGTGGACCAAAGGCGAGGGAAATTTGGTGGAAGGAGCTTTCGTCATGGTGTACGACGAGAACACACCCCCGCAACGATGGACCATCGGGCGCGTAACGCGCATAGTCCCAGGGGTCGACGGCAAGGTTCGGGTAGTGGAACTAACAACACCAGCAGGCGTAATTAGGCGCCCAATTCACAAGCTGACACTGCTCCCGACTTGTTAAAGATCGGAGCTCTTCAACGGGTCCGGAATGTTGGAGCTCATCATTTAGAAAATAAGTAGTTAAGCTAGTATTTAAGAGAACACAAGAAGTGTCGTCATTTAATCTCTTAAGTTAAGACGATCGATGATGCCCACGGCGAATTCGGGGAGTGTGGTCGGACTGTGGCCCACTCTCACTTAAATGATACTTAGTTTCGTTTGTGCACTGAAGTCAACTACATGTACATTAAAAACGTTGAAGCCAAACTCCGCGTTCTTTTATTTATAATTTCTTTTGTTCGTTTGATTTCTATAAAAAATCTTAGACAATTTTCATACTCTCTTTGGCTCCTTTTCAGCGGATTAAACAGCCGAAGCAAAGACGAGCGTTAACAGAGTATTAGAGTAGTTTGTTTTACATGTTATGTTATTTCACTTAATGTTTCTATGTATTGTATTTATTTCAATGTAATTCAATAAGCATATTTATTTCCATAAAAGTATCTATTTTCTATATTAATCTATTATTTAAAGCTGTAGCGCTCCAACCAACACCGTTAATAGCTGATCAGATAGCCACGTTGCGAGGCGCAAAGCTCTCTCAAAGAAATGGCAAGACCCTTAGTTAAAATGGATATTGCACCTTCTTGTTTTGTCTAATGTCTTACGCGTATTTGCACATTCTTAATAATTTTTGTATGTATGTATATTTGTATAAATGAACTTTATGTTCATTATCTTCAGATTATATGTAATAAAATAAGGGGTTAAAAATTGAACAAATAAAAATGCAAAATAAATATAAAAAAGGAGAAGGAAAGGCTACCTCCTAACTCCTCCGATTGTTCCATTACTAATTATGTATAGATGTGCCGAATTGAATAGTATTGGTTATGTTTAAAATTATGTTTTTGATTAGCACTGACATGCTATTTTGTTTCTAAAATCAAAACAGCTGTTAATACTAACCTAATATGTTGTAGTGGTTCCATTTCGATCAAATTTTATATGCATATTAAATAAATATAAGAAGTCCGATGCGATGTAGTATATTTGGTTGCCATATCTTGACAAATATCGTATACCGACCGACAGTTTCTATGGCCTCTATACGATATCATATATCGTTCCACATATTTACAGCGTGCAGTAATAATAAATAAAATATGAAAAATCGCTTGAAAATATAAAAAAATATAAATAAAGCAGATTGATGACGCATACTATCTTTGGCATAAAACGATAGTTTTAAGCAGGTGAATTTTAAGAGAAGTGGCAACACTTCAATATTTTAAAGAATTTAAAACCGACGCACATGAAGCGTTTGTAAGTTGAGTGAGACATTGGGTAATAAATAACAGCATTAGATATTGTGGTTAAAGAATCGCATTTCAAATAAGAAATTAAATTTTTAATCGGTGATATACTTGGCGCCATAATCGAGTTTCCGTATGTTTGACTTTCGATATACATCGATTTGCAAAGCATTAAAATTCAACTTTGGAGTCATTTCTAAACCACCGGCGTTACTTTCTTGGTTGTAATATTTTGCTGAAAAGTGCTTTACTACAAAATGTCAAGATCGCTATCACTATTTCACACAAAACCAATGACATGAAATGTTGCTGACTCGGTATATATGGTTGATATGGTTGAAAGCATCGCACATCAAATTCTGGGTAGAAAATTTCCTTCGAAACGCAATGAATTTTTGGAAACTTTTGATGATCTGGTTGATATTGTTCATGCTGAGTCTCTAAACATAATGCGTATTGAAAACGAAAGGCAATTTCAAAACAAGCAAAGAGAAAAGGGTCGCCGGGTTGAATGATTGCTGTTGACGTTAAATTATATCAACGAGAACAGCGCTCGATCAAGAGCGAGGAAAAAGTTGACTCTCTCAAATGCAAATATTTGAAAATATCGAAAAAAAAAAGTTAATCCAATAAATCTCGAGTTGATGCCGTGTTAGACCTGGAAGTCATTGTAATATGTCTCAGTGAAGCGTATCGTCTCCAAGCGCATATTGAAGAGGGTCACCTCATTGAGTATATTGAAGCCCACAGCGAAGAGCACCAGGGCCGTGTAGGTGCCCAGTGCGATCCACCAGAGCAGCTGCTCGTGCACCTTCTGCTCGAAGTTCTTCAACACGATCAGTCCAATGGAAACATATCCGATAGTACAAGTTTAATTTTTCCCTGTCCTTAAGTCCTCCATGGATTATAGTTTAATATAAGTGTTGCAGCTTGTTGTATATAGGAACAAAAAGTTCCGTAGTATGTTGAAATAATAAGTTTAGTTTCTTCGTAAAGCACATCTAGCTCTTTCACTGATTTTATTGAAATAAGCCGTAAAGCTGAGCTGCCGGTGAAGCTATGTATATTTTTAGGCCATGGATTTTAAAAAAATTCATGGACTATTGTGTTTGTCGGAACGGAATTGTGCGTAACAGGCAGAAGGAGGCATCTCCGACCCCATAAACTATATATATTCTGAATCAGTATCAGTAGCCGAGTCGATTGAGCCATGTCTGTCTGTCCGTCTGTCCGTCTGTCTGTCTGTATGAACACCTGGATCTCAGAAAGTATAAGAGCTAGAGTCATCAAATGTTGCGACAACATACGTATATATTGCAGTGTCTCAAAGTTTTTTTAAAATTTGGACACGCCCCTTCCCACCTCCGTAAATCAGTAATAACTATTTAAAAACTACAATATTATACGATACGAATTAAACTCACTTTGAACATACATTTATACTTAAGCAGACCTAATTTACGCAAGCATACCGAAGTTCAAATCTAGACACACATCATTTTAAACTTTTTATTTGCATTGTATGGTAACAAAATTGGTTGACAATGCAGCTTTTCCGATAGGCCAAGGAGTGAGGCAATGGCCGAGTGGTTAGAGTGGCGGACGGCTGTGAGAGAGTGCGTGTGTTCAACTCCCGGTTGAGGCGGGTGCGAATTTTCATTTATTAATTACTTATTATTTTATTTTATTTATTTTATTCTAATAATATTCGGGCGGCGATTCCATACCGCGTCAGACACACAGCATTTTAAACTTTTTAATTGCATTGTATGGTAACAAAATTGGTTGACAATGCAGCTTTGCCGATGGGTCAAGGAGTGAGGCAATGGCCGAGTGGTTAGAGTGGCGGACGGCTGTGAGAGAGTGCGTGTGTTCAACTCCCGGTTGAGGCGGGTGCGAATTTTCATTTATTAATTATTTATCATATTATTTTATTTTTTTTTTATTTATTTTATTCTAATAATATTCGGGCGGCGATTCCATACCGTTAAAATTTTTATTACGGTATAATATGATAATCCATGGCCTTATACAGTCAGCACCTGACTGTAGCGTTAGTATTTTTTATAAATATTGCAGTTATAAATATTACTTTCCATTTTTACATAAACATGTCAATTTCAAAGTCACTATATTACATATTTCTTCATTTGTGATGACTCCGATTATTTTAATAACAAAAACCTTGTCGTAAACGCGGCGTATGACTTCAAACGGCCCGGAATGGGACACGCCTGAAGACGTGCATGCAACTTGTGACGCTGCAAGAGGCGCGCCACATTTGTTGTTAAATATTATAAATAAATATAAGTTAAACTCAAGGCTAATTTACCCTCCAGCAGTAGTTTTTAAAATATAGGCAGTAACAAAGCCAAGGAACAGGGTAAACGACACAAACAAAACCCCAGTCGCTCGGCGCCCATACCTAACGCACACACAAGTTACGGTATCTCAGTACTCAGATCGTGAGCCTAGTACGCACACAAGTTACGGTATCTCGATACCCAGAGCGTGAGCCTAGTGCGCGCACAAGTAACGGTGCCTCGGTACCCAGAGCGTGGGCACAGACATGCAGCGGCGCCAGGCGGAACGCAAGTAGCGAAGTGCGAGCTAACTAAGGCACAGGAGAGTCGATCGAGAACAACAGAGCAGGCCAGTTGAGCAAGCTCTCTTTAAATAGTGACATGGTGAAAAGTAAATAGCCAACGAAAATACCCTGAAAACGATGAATCCTATCGCAGGACAAGCTAGGTAAGCAGCAAGAAAGAAAATAATGAAAGCTCTGCTACGAGCAACGTATGGTGCGAGGTAGACAGGGAACAAGCAAATTAGGATATAAGTGCGATTAGAAATAAAGAAAACAAAAAATTTAAACGAAATAAAATCCGCAGTGATCATTAACCCGGTGGCATATTCTTTCCTAGTGCGTGTGTAAAGGGTGTCGTGTACGTGTGTGCCCGTGTGAGTGTGTATTCACAGAGTCATGGCTTCTGGTATGCCGGTGCTCCGCCGACCAGTAAGAGATTCTGAGTATACACACCCATAGGCCGTGTCGTGAGTAAAATGCTAGTTGGCAAGTGGATGCGTGAGTGTGTGCTCTAACGAGTTGCTGCGTGGTGGAATACACAACTGAGCGACTTGTGTGGGAGTACAGGGGAAAGTACCTGCGGTCACGGGCGTTCAGCACGGCAAGCGGCACACCGTGAGCGGTGACGTGAGTGGACGATAGCTGGCAAGCGAGGTGCATGAGCGTGCACTTTAACGAGTTGCGGTGTGATGGAATACACCACCGAACGAATTATGGGAGTGCAAACGTAAGTACCCGCGGCCACAGAAGTTCCACACGGCAAGCCGCCAGCCAGGCACGCGTGATACGACGGAGCGGTCAGGAGATCGCGTGCAGGTAGGCTCCAAGAGACCACGTGGTGGTGGAATTCGCTACCAAGTGGCCTGCGAATACACGTGCGTGACGTGGACCATGTGCGCCTGTTATACCCTGTACATATCTCAGCTACGCATAATCTGCTATTAGCCCCTTCTTCTAAAGGTCATAGTATTTCTTTTTTTTTTCAAGTTTTTTCTTATTTATTGAATCTTCCCTTTTACTTAAAAGACTAACAAAAAGTATTCAAAACTTATTCTAAGCTACCTAATTATAATTATATGAAATGATTCGTGCTATATGGCCTAACAAATTTAACGCTGGCTGCTTGATCGTTGCGGTGCAGTCGACTTTGGCTGCATACTCGAAGAACTTTTTTTTTCTCTCAAATTGTCTCTGTGAATATTCTCGTTTCGAAGATACCATGGAGCTCCAGTTACGATTCTAAGTATTCTAGACTGTGCTCGCTGTACGATGTCGATGTTGCTTCATAGGGCCTTATTGGTTTAAGAACGAAGTTATACAAAATGACTTTGTACTCCAGGCTTAGGGGACACCGAACGTTTATAAGCCAGTGTAGATCCTTTGCTTTTTGTCTCAGGTGAGTCGTCTTGGCCTCTGTGTTTCCGCCAGATGACCCGCTTGTCCAGATGAATTATTATTATTTGAAAAAGGGAGTTCCCAATAGAGAAGTTGAGAGGCACTGCGACCAGAATGATCTTTTGTGCCTATAATGCTCTCCCTATCTTGAAAAAGCTATTCTGCTTCCCTGATGAAGCATAAAAGGTCTTTCATCGAGGAACGGACAATGTGCTCGGGAACTGCGATTTCCACGCAGATGTTTCCTCCTTATCCATATCAAGTATGGACAATCACTCAGGATGTGTTTGGTGGTTTCATCGTCCTCTTTACAGAGCCTGCACTCTGCATCCGAGGACAGACACATTTTGGTGAGGTGATAGTTCACCAAGTGGTGACCACTAAGGCAGCCAACAAGGAGATAGAAATCTCTCTCCTAAAGAGTAAATTTGTTCTTCGTTTAACCGAGGGATTCGTAAGCTCTCTTGCCTGCTTCATCCCTGGTTGGAAGAACCAATAGCGTTCGGTCGACCTATCTGCTCAGGTTTTCACAAGGAATCAGATAGTTGACTCCCCTATGCCGCAGAAGGGTTCAGGACCATGCAGAGGGGCTGATGACCCCGCCCTCGCTAGTTCATCCGCTAGCTCGTTGCCCTGGAAACCAAGGTGTCCAGGTACCCATAGGAGGGTAACTTTGTTTCTATTGGACAGCTTCTGGAGGTAGTTCCAACAGTCAACCACCATACGTGAACCTACTCTTTTTGAGGAGAGGGCTAGAATGGCAGCTTGGCTGTCCGAGAAGATGTAGATATTCGCTGCTCTGATCCCCTTCTCAAGGATAAGTCGACAGCAGAATTCGATGGCATGAACCTCTGATTGAAAAACTGTGGGCCATTTGCCCATAGCAATTGAGGTTTTGGAGTTGGGACCATGTATCCCAGCTCCAACCCCCCAGTTTATACAATGAGGGTCACTGCTGTGGTTGCCAGCATCCCAGTCCCTCCGGTCCGGGATGAGGGTTCTGAATTTTGCACCAAGAAAGAGTTCCTAGAGCAGAATGGAATGTCCAGGAATGTCTTTGATAAGTCTAGCATGCCCCGATTCGGTAGCTAGAAGCCCGGACTGAAGTTTGATTCTAAGAAGACTCATAGTACGATTTCTTTTATTTGGATGTGCAGCGGAGTCAGATTCAAGATTGATTCCATTGCTGCTGTAAGAGTCAATAATAATTAGTTCATCAACTACTAAAGACCAGAGTAAGGGGGATAAGACCTTTCCCTGGGGACATCCTTTAACCGCACTAATAAAATCAGTTCTGGAGTCCAAGGTAGAGCAAATAGTCCGGTGTTTGAGCATAGCATCGATCCATAGGATTAGGGGACGGGCAATATTTTTACGCTCCAGCGCAGCAGAAATAGACCCGTAGCCGGTATTATCAAAAGCATCCTCTATAGCAAGAAACGAGCACAGAGCAATGTTCTTGGAAACGAGGGCTCTTTCGATTTTACTCACCAGCTTGTGGAGAGCGACCTCCGTCGATCTTTCGCCATCCATTAGCGTATGCTGTTCCGCGTTGGATTGGGGTGATTTATAGATTCACGATCTTCGCCCGACTACAATTAGTCAGCACCCCTAGCAGAGATATGAGCATGCTAGGGGCCTGCTTCCAGCCGCCCTCACGTGGAGAGTATAGCCGCACTTTCGTCAGTAGGAGCAAGTACGGCACGTACCCCAGCCAAAACTGTGGTTACATTTGGTTCCCCTTACTGTCTCTGACGGCTGACGGCCTGTTCAGATGAATACCTAAGTATGTTACGTTATCGGCTTAAGCTTCTGTTTCATAACCGGCGGGCAGCTTTATTTGTTAAGGGTAAACGTAACCTGTTTGTGTTTTTGTTCGTTTACTCGTATGCGCTAATCAGCAAGCCAATGCTAACTGGCGTGCTAGTTGCATCGGGGTAACGACATAAGTCCGCGCGACATATCTCCGCCGATCTTAAAACAACATATCTCCGCGCGGAGTTATGTCGTTTGAAACGTCATATCTCCGCGCGGAATAATGTCGCTACAAAACGACATAGTTCTACGCGGAGATATGTCGTTTTTAGTTTGGTGGAGATATGTCGTTTTGAAAGCGACATAACTCCGCCAATAAGAAATCGACGGAGATATGTCTCCGCCAACCTATTAGTGACATACATATGTATGTATGTACAAATATATTTATGTGAATAGGTATGTTTGAATGTATGTACATATATTATTCGAAAATATATGTGCAAGTATGTACAGCTATCAAAGACAGATTTTGAAAGAACAAAACGCTTAATTAATTTTTCGTACAAAGGTTTTTTTTAGGCCATGGATTTTAAAAAAATTCATGGACTATTGTGTTTGTCGGAACGGAATTGTGCGTAACAGGCAGAAGGAGGCATCTCCGACCCCATAAACTATATATATTCTGAATCAGTATCAGTGGCCGAGTCGATTGAGCCATGTCTGTCTGTCCGTCTGTCTGTCTGTATGAACACCTGGATCTCAGAAAGTATAAGAACTAGAGTCATCAAATTTTGCGACAACCTACGTATATATTGCAGTGTCTCAAAGTATTTTTAAAATTTGGACACGCCCCTTCCCGCCTCCGTAAATCAGTAATAACTATTTAAAAACTTCAATATTAGCTCAACAACCAATGTTGTATATCTAACATGACAAATACTTTGGCACGGGCGTTATGTGAAAATTTCATTTAAATCGGACTATTAATAACTGAGATATGATACGAATTAAACTCACTTTGAACATACATTTATACTTAAGCATACCTAATTTACGCAAGCATACCGAAGTTCAAATCTAGCGTCAGACACACAGCATTTTAAACTTTTTATTTGCATTGTATGGTAACAAAATTGGTTGACAATGCAGCTTTGCCGATAGGCCAAGAAGTGAGGCAATGGCCGAGTGGTTAGAGTGGCGGACGGCTGTGAGAGAGTGCGTGTGTTCAACTCCCGGTTGAGGCGGGTGCGAATTTTCATTTATTAATTATTTATTATTTTATTTTATTTTGTTTATTTATTTAATTCTAATAATATTTTGTTGAACAAATGATGAATCGGACAACTGACTTAAATTCGATGAATTGGAGGAAAGAGACGATGAAGAGGACCTAAGTTCGGACTACATTTCGGACAAAGTTTGCGTATTGTGGCAGCCATAGTAGATTGAGTTGTGAGATCTTCGCTAAATTGTTGGCCGGTTGGGACCCTAGTTGCAGCTAGCTTACAATCGGATTGGGGGGGTTCGTTGGCCAAATAATAAAGCCTTCACTCGATCAGAAAGCCACGTTGAATTAAATTTATAATGAATGCATAAAAAAATTTAAAAGAACCAATTATTTATGTATGTTGCGTTGTGCATAAATTCTTTAATTATAGTAGATGTAGGATATAGATGTATATACAGATGTTGAGGTTATATTTCTTTTCTTCTCCCAGCTTTGGCAGGGCGAGTCAGCGAGGTTATGCGTTCGCTGCTCGCCAAGATTTTTCGTTTCCCAAAAAGAAAGATGTGCAGATCTGGCGGGTGTGCAGTTCGTTTTCTGCACAGAACCCCGATCTACGGCACTGTGGAGCCCTATCCGCAGAGGCGTGCACTCTAACAGCCGGGGTGCTCCGCTGGCCGTTGCAATGTGCACGCTCTGCATAAAAAAATAAAATCTGTATTAGATTTAATCAGATAAAACTTCTATGTTTTTATACTCACAGCTTGCCTTTTATACTAAAAAATATATAACACAGCACTTTTCAGAGTTTTAACTTTTCACTTTTCTTTTCCAAAAATCCACGTGTTTCTTGAAGATCAGAAAAACTTTTGTCGCAGACTCCACATCTGTTCTTTGCGAATGCCAAAAGAGAAAAGAACTCTATGAGTGAGTAAGTGTCTCTCGAGCAGTGCAAAGCTCCCATGCAACTCAAAGTTCTAATTGGAGCTTTGAACCGTTTAGAGTTGAATTGGAGTTATCCGATAATGACTCCGAATTATCGAGATAGTAACGGTTATCGAAATATTTTATTCTTTTCAAAAATTCAAATTTATCGTTTTTCGGACTTAAGCGTATTTTTTTCAAAGAAATCAAATACAATTGGAAGGGCTGTACATTACAGTATCCACACTATCTAAAAGGTCTTATTTTCAACATTTTTGAAAAAGTGTCGTTTTGCTCGAATTTTGTTGCCCAAATTTAAATTATATGCTTCGACGGAGCCCGTGGTTCTCGTCGAACGTTTAAAAACTGATTTGCTTTTGGGTCCTTCCTGTTTACAAAGATAAATAAAAGATAATTGATTAAAATAAAACGAAAAAAAATATACGTGCAATAAATTTGTATAAACATAAATTTTGAGAAATACCTTTTTAAGCCACTGCTTCTTAAAATATTTTAAGAAAGGCCAAAACTTCTCATTGCTTAATGCAGTTGCTTGAGTTTCGAGAAGATGAAATGCTTCGACAATTTTACTGTCCGGTAAAAAAGGCAAGGACATAAATTTCATAAACAAAATATACGCTTGATTATTGAATTTAAGCATATTTTCGAAGCCAGTTATTTTCTTTGCATTTCTCTTGCATGCTTGGGTAAAATGAAACCACCAAGTATATAAATGCATGGAGGCATGCAAGTATTTCAATGCGTTACGCATGGCTGTTTCATAATCTGAGATAAATGAAGCAGCAAATTTTGGAGTCTATAAATGTAAATAAATGCTGATAACAAAGCTCCGATTTGCGCGTCATTAGAACAAAAAAAATGGGGTTATCTAAAAAACAAAAACAATTTAATTACGACATGAATTTAAACTGAAAAAAAAAGAAAATACCTTTTGCATATGTTTTATATAAATAATAAGCAGCTGCTGCAAGTCTCCGAAAGGGCATACTTTGAATGTAGCATCAATTAAAAAATGTCGATTCTACTCCTCAATATTTACTTGCATCAAGGTTATGACCTTATTCGACGAAAATATGCAATACGCAAATGAGCTTGATGCGTATAGTTTTTTGAAAAATACATTCGGAATACTTCCCTTGGTCATGCCAAAACGACACATAATGTTTTCATCTTGTCAAGACAGACACTGAAAACTGCGCGCACATATACAGACATTTACTTATTAAGCCAGTTAGGAACTCCGCGCCCGCAAGAGCAGACGTGAAAAATTAATGTATGTAATTCAGTGTTGTTCAATTTAGTTTTTAAAATAATATTGTTAACAATCCAATTTTGTAATTTTAGCCCTGAAGACGGTTTACCGAAGAGTAACCGAAATATATCCGAAAAGAAAAAAAGAAAATATAAACAAATTGTTTTTTATTTTATTTTATTTTATTTGGACCTCGAGCCAGCTACCAATATGAAAAATAACAAAGGTCGCCAAAACATTATAATTTCTTTCCATGCACTATGGGCAAAAAGCCCGAAATTTTTGCATAAAGTCCAATTTTAAAGATAGAGCATTGAAATTTGGCACACATATGTAAAGAATTATTACAGAATTTCGAAATTTTTTTTCTTTAATATAAACACGCCTTTAATATCCGCCCACATTACCGTAGCCGCAGGGATCAATTCGTCGACTAACCGGCATCACTGTAAATTGATATAGTGGCCGCCCTGGCACTGTAAATGCTGTAATGGCTTTATCCGCATCTGTGAGGGGTATTTGCCAAAATGCATCCATCAGATCCAATTTGGTTATGACATTGGCTTTGGGAAGCCGAGAAAAAATGCCATCTATATTCGGCAGCGGGTACGCATCTTTTTTTGTGCACTCGTTAATGCGTCGTGCATCTAAACAAAGGCGTACCTTGCCTGGCTTAATGACGAGCCTCATCGGAGAGCTCCAAGGACTCTTCGATGGCTCTATGATGCCTTCTGACAACATTCTGTCCACCTCCACGTATATAAGTTTCTCTACTATTGGCTTAGAGTCACTGACGTCAATATCATGGCTTAAAAGGGATGTTTTTCCTAATCCCTCTTATTTATAGTTAGGAAATAAATTAATTATGCTCTCTAATCGCTTTTCTTGAGATGAAGAAAGTGGAAATTTTTTCAGATTAGTATCAGTACTATCTACCATTGGATTAGAAGTATCAAAGCTAGATATTATGCCTGGTGCTAACCGAAAAATTCTCCAAAAATCTATCCCTAAGATGACACGCTTGTTTATTGATGGAATAACATAAAAATCGAGACGTTTTGTTAGCCCATTATAGGCTACATCCGTGCTAATAAAACCAGTTATTTGGTGGCTACTTCCATCAGCAGTTTTCACACGTGATGATATTTTTTTAAAACTTGGACAGGATGACCAATCTTGGGCAGCCAAGTCTGCTCCCAAACAACTTATATTGGCTCCTGTATCTAATAAGCCAATTTCTATTAGACCTAAAAAGGTAATAGAAGCATAAAGCCGACCATCTGTCTGGGTGTCTACAACTGTAGGCGGATCGGAAATTCGCGGCTGATAACGAATATTTCTAAACCGACCTCCACCACCCCTAGGCTGTCGACCTTGGGTGGATCGTGAATTAATTTTTCGCTGAGTATCTTGGCTTTGTGACTCATTTAAGTCAGCTGCCCCTATCTCCTCATCTACTTGTTGGTTTAGGGTTACCCCAGTATCGGGTTTTCCTTTACTTCGTGTGTTGTGTACTTTTGGAATAGCACCTTTACTAGTGCTTGCTTGAGGCTCTAGATGTGCTGAGTAATGCAAAGTCCTGTATTGTACTAGGTGCTTTGCACTCAGGACACTCTGGATATTTTTCTAGATGTGCCACGATACACTGATTGTGAAATCTATGGCCGCATTCAGTATAAACTATGTTTTCTGTCGCCAGCAGATGCTCAAAGCAAAGATTGCAAGTACCTTCAGGCTGACGCAAGTCCTCTCTACTGTGTGCTAAAGGCATATTTGTTTTGTTAGTTTATCATAAAATGTTTATTTATTATTTTATTTATTTTTAATAATTCATAAGTTATTTGTTTTCCTTATGCTACTCAGGGAAGTTGATGAAAGGGTAGTTTCAATTAGTTTTTACTAACATAACAGCAGACCGCTTGGGTCCTACACTCGTGATGACTCTTTAATTTATAAACTTTTCACGCTGTAGCTTTTCAGCAAAACCTACATAATAGGGTGATGTTTAGCCGAGCTGAACTTATCACATTCCATATTAGGCCGATTTCCTCTGCTGAATACTCCAACAATGAAAACATATTTGATGGTCAATAGACAACGACTCATCACCATCTAGTGATTTCGGTAGCCTCAATAGAAAGTTCGATTCAGTATTGAGGTTTCTCTTCATTATTGCGAATGCGTTAGTCTATTGGTAAGTTTACTTCACTTCCTATTTAGTGAAAGAGTGGGCCATATTTTTATTGTATAAGAAATATGCTTCCTGCTCTATTTTATAATCACATTGTGGCAGGTCAAGTGAATTAATTTGCAGAATTTACTTTAAAATGAACAATTATTTCCGATCACTGTGCATTAGCAGGTCCGTCGGATATTCTCTGAGACACGATCCTCAGGAGTATAGTTCCAGACAGAACTCAATGCAAATAAAACGGATATAATTTCTCGACAACTAATTTAAACATCTCGGATCTAAAGAGTGGACGAGTTTTTTTCGGTCAATGCCAAAAATCGTTTTTCCTATTCTTCAGCTTCGAAAACTAAATCAGTTTGCTTCTATAGCGTATGCACTTGGGATAAGTGAAGCCGTGATCGCTTAATTTTTTCAAGTTATTGTTAACAGTCTATTATCCGACGTTAACTTGCGATTTAACAAACTCGGTATTAATAAAGGCTTGATGGATTTCGCCTTTGATTTAAAAGTACCTAGTAGTTTCTGCGTGGCCCCACGTTGGGCGCCAAATTCTTTTTGTGACAGCCATAGTAGATTGAGTGGTGAGATCTTCGCTAAATTGTTGGCCGATTGGGACCCTAGTTGCAGCTAGCTTACAATCGGATTGGGGGGGGTTCGTTGGCCAAATAATAAAGCCTTCACTCGATCAGAAAGCCACGTTGAATTAAATTTATAGTCCCATGCCTATTACGTAGTTGAACAAAATTTATAATTAATGCATAAAAAAATTTAAAAGAAAGAACCAAATTCGAAGAGCTCATGGGTGTATGATGCTGCTATGCCAGTATATCTAATGGAAATGAGGCTACACTGATGGTATAGTAGCCCGCCTCTGTAACCCACCCTCCATGATTTACCTTTGGCACTATATAGTAAATCCCTATGTAAATGTTACCCTTTCATTATACCCTTCGCCTTTTCACATAAGGAAAACTATTGTTATTTACCAAAACATTATAATAATTTTATTCATTTAATTATAAAATAAAAGATAGTATATAAGGCCATGCTGCCTTGTTGATAAGTTTAGAGAAGATAAAGAGAACTTAATTTGATCTCGATTTCCTGTTTCCGTTGCTAACTTTAATTTAATTCATTTAATATAATTTTGTTTTCTTTCATAATTCTTTTTATTCTTTCTTCATTTCTTCTGGTAATTTCTGCAATTTCGTTTAATTCTATATTTTATTTCAGTTGCACTAATTTAATTTCACTAAACTTTTATTTAATGTAACTTTCATTTTCTTGTCTTTCACTTTTAATTTGTTCCTCTTAATTCTTTCATTTCATTTATGTAGGGATTGTGCAATTTATAGGGTATTATATATGTATGTATTTGTTGGTATATGTTCACATAAACAAGTGTAAATAAAAAGAAAATAATACATTCACTTACCCAAATCCATCCTATGGGCCCAGAGGAATTGTTGTTGGGATTAAATTATTTAATTTAATTGACTAAAAATATCTTTACCCTTGTGCACAAATACATATTAAATATACCCATGTATGGTATATTGCCAAATTAATGCCTTGCCTCCAACAAAAATAATAACTAATAAAAAATAATTTTTAGCAATGAAAGAAACTAAAAATAAAAGTAATCATCAAATAAGAAAATTATAAAGAACGAAATGAAATGAAATGAATAGAAATGAAAATCATAAGTATGAAAATTTAAATTAAAGGCCAGTTAAACTAATTCTTTTGTTTTGTTCCTTTTTTTCCATTGTTTTTGTTACTAATATTAATGCTACTTCTGTTTTCTTTCTTTCTGCATGTTTTTTTTTTTATCTTGTTAAATGCTAATTAATTCATTGATTATGTAACTGTGTAGATGTATGTGTATGGCAATAGATAATTTTGTGCATCACTATTTATGTATGTTGCGTTGTGCATAAATTCTTTAATTATAGTTGTTTTGTAGTTGCACAATTCTTGATATAGTTTGTAGATGTATAGTTGTATAGGTGTTGATGTATATAGATGTAGGATATAGATGTATATACAGATGTTGAGGTTATATTTCTTTTCTTCTCCCAGCTTTGGCAGGGCGAGTCAGCGAGGTTATGCGTTCGCTGCTCGCCAAGATTTTTCCAGTTTCCCAAAAAGAAAGATGTGCAGATCTGGCGGGTGTGCAGTTCGTTTTCTGCACAGAACCCCGATCTACGGCACTGTGGAGCCCTATCCGCAGAGGCGTGCACTCTAACAGCCGGGGTGCTCCGCTGGCCGTTGCAATGTGCACGCTCTGCATAAAAAAATAAAATCTGTATTAGATTTAATCAGATAAAACTTCTATGTTTTTATACTCACAGCTTGCCTTTTATACTAAAAAAATATAACACAGCACTTTTCAGAGTTTTAACTTTTCACTTTTCTTTTCCAAAAATCCACGTGTTTCTTGAAGATCAGAAAAACTTTTGTCGCAGACTCCACATCTGTTCTTTGCGAATGCCAAAAGAGAAAAGAACTCTATGAGTGAGTAAGTGTCTCTCGAGCAGTGCAAAGCTCCCATGCAACTCAAAGTTCTAATTGGAGCTTTGAACCGTTTAGAGTTGAATTGGAGTTATCCGATAATGACTCCGAATTATCGAGATAGTAACGGTTATCGAAATATTTTATTCTTTTCAAAAATTCAAATTTATCGTTTTTCGGACTTAAGCGTATTTTTTCAAAGAAATCAAATACAATTGGAAGGGCTGTACATTACAGTATCCACACTATCTAAAAGGTCTTATTTTCAACATTTTTGAAAAAGTGTCCTTTTGCTCGAATTTTGTTTCCCAAATTTAAATTATAGGCTTCGACGGAGCCCGTGGTTCTCGTCGAACTTACGTTTAAAACTGATTTGCTTTTGGGTCCTTCCTGTTTACAAAGATAAATAAAAGATAATTGATTAAAATAAAACGAAAAAAAATATACGTGCAATAAATTTGTATAAACATAAATTTTGAGAAATACCTTTTTAAGCCACTGCTTCTTAAAATATTTTAAGAAAGGCGAAAACTTCTCATTGCTTAATGCAGTTGCTTGAGTTTCGAGAAGATGAAATGCTTCGACAATTTTGCTGTCCGGTAAAAAAGGCAAGGACATAAATTTCATAAACAAAATATACGCTTGATTATTGAATTTAAGCATATTTTCGAAGCCAGTTATTTTCTTTGCATATCTCTTGCATTCTTGGGTAAAATGAAACCACCAAGCATAGAAATGTATGGAGGGATGCAAGTATTTCAATGCGTTACGCATGGCTGTTTCATAATCTGAGATAAATGAAGCACCTTTTAGGCAGCAAATTTTGGAGTCTATAAATGTAAATAAATGCTGATAGCAAAGCTCCGATTTGCGCGTCATTAGAACAAAAAAAATGGGGTTATCTAAAAAAACAAAAACAATTTAATTACGACATGAATTTAAACTGAAAAAAAAGAAAATACCTTTTGCATATGTTTTATATAAATAATAAGCAGCTGCTGCAAGTCTCCGAAAGGGCATACTTTGAATGTAGCATCAATTAAAAAATGTCGATTCTACTCCTCAATATTTACTTGCATCAAGGTTATGACCTTATTCGACGAAAATATGCAATACGCAAATGAGCTTGATGCGTATAGTTTTTTGAAAAATACATTCGGAATACTTCCCTTGGTCATGCCAAAACGACACATAATGTTTTCATCTTGTCAAGACAGACACTGAAAACTGCGCGCACATATACAGACATTTACTTATTAAGCCAGTTAGGAACTCCGCGCCCGCAAGAGCAGACGTGAAAAATTAATGTATGTAATTCAGTGTTGTTCAATTTAGTTTTTAAAATAATATTGTTAACAATCCAATTTTGTAATTTTAGCCCTGAAGACGGTTTACCGAAGAGTAACCGAAATATATCCGAAAAGAAAAAAGAAAATATAAACAAATTGTTTTTATTTTATTTTATTTTATTTGGACCTCGAGCCAGCTACCAATATGAAAAATAACAAAGGTCGCCAAAACATTATAATTTCTTTCCATGCACTATGGGCAAAAAGCCCGAAATTTTTGCATAAAGTCCAATTTTAAAGATAGAGCATTGAAATTTGGCACACATATGTAAAGAATTATTACAGAATTTCGAAATTTTTTTTTCTTTAATATAAACACGCCTTTAATATCCGCCCACATTACCGTAGCCGCGCGTGCGTCGGTCTGTGTGGGATAATCGCCAAAAGTATTTCTAGTTGGAAAAAATTTTTTTTTGTTGTAATTGTAAAATACTATATAAAAAGTAAACTAGTGCTTCAGTATTTTGCATCACCATACCCGCGCATCCACAAGAAAAAATAATTTTTTAATTTAAAATTTTATTTACCATACACATGTGATTATTCTTCTCCAACTTCTAGCTCTATTTCTGCACCTTCATCAAAATACTCATCAGAGTCCTCATCAGAATCTGAATCTTTTCTTTCTACATCTAATGGTTCAAAGTTTGTCGGCGATGGTAATTGTAAACAGATGTAATACATCTGCCGGCAGAGGTATTTTTTTACATTTTTTTTGCCTTTAATTTAAACCTAAGCTAGAAATGTATGGGAGCAAAGATGAGTTCATAATTTGCCAGCCGTGTACTAAGATTTTATGAACCGTCGGCGACATAGGATACCAAGGATACGTATTTACATATAGCAAAAATGTTTTCTCACAAAATATCTTGAATTTCTCAACATCAACGCAATGTTCACATGAAATAGTGATTAGAACTATATAGATATTATATAAAATGTTTTGATCAAAGCTTGTGATTGATGAAAATAATTGGTAATTCGAAATGCTCTTCTAGCCGTGATTCCATCATTACTATTCCCACTTCCATTTTGCTTGGGAATGCTTACATGTAGGCCCATTTTTGTCCATATCATTTTTTGAATTTCCTTTTTCCGAGATATCATTTCATTTTTATATGCTTGTGCTATGTGCCACTTTTGAATTTTAAGCCTATAGGATACGTTCCGAACAAACTCAAAAAATCGTATCCAGGCATGCAATGGGCTGACACCATATTTAAGAGCTGGAGGTCTTGGGGCATGGAAATCACCAAAATATTGGGCAACACTGAGTTAATGCAGTGCCTGTTAAAGCGTTGAGAACTTTACCCTCAATAAGTGTCATCTGTGGCTTATAGGTGACGAGAATTTCTCTTCCTTCGCTAATATATGTAAAGTCTTTTAAGCCGGCAACTTGCACATCCAAACATTCTTTTTCCAGCAAAATTTTCTCACGGCTTTCCTTTGCATACTCAAGTTTAAGAAGCCTTCAGAACCTGACAGATTGTGGAGCTCTGTTATTCCAAATAATTTGCTGATTTTTATCTATTAATTTTAAAGGTATTACAGTGCTGACGAAAAGGGATATATCTAGAGAGGCAGGTTCTGATCCAAAACTTTGCTTATATAAGCTCTGGCCAGTAGATCCATCAAATCCGTAGCTTACTATTAAAGTGCAGCACGAAACCTTTTCCTCTTTTTGCAGGCCCAATATTCCGCAGTATGGTCTAAAAGGTTTTGCCATTGAAACCTGTGCAAAATGTTCACGAATTTCTATTTCAATTGGCCTGCAAATCGTCTTAACTTTTTTAACCTCTGAATATGAAGGGAAAATATCGCAGCCACGAGCTTTATTTAAATGATGAATATTGATATACTGCTGTTTGGTAAGTCCGTTTTCCAGCAAAAATTCCAATGCTTCTTCAGGGGTAAGAGGAATAATCACTTGGGACTTCCTGCCTCCAGTCGAATTTTCTGTCTGTTCTTCCCTGATGAATTTCAATGCATTAACCAAATCACTCTTGTTAGACTTCTTCGAGAAACAGAAGCAGCATGAAATATGGGCTGAGCTGAAAAATGTGTATCCGCTGCAAGATTGCTCGCTAATTTATATTTTTGGCGTGCACCGGCCTCTGCATAGCCTAGCTTTGGTCTTCCCTTTTTATGAGGAGATGGTTCACAAAGGTCTTCATCCAATGCTATAACAATTCCATTTGACAGCCAATTTGAGTGTATAACTTTAAACCTTGTTATCATTCGGTTACATTTAGGCAAATTATTCTTCAGGTACTTTATAAAAATGTCACGTTTTTTTTTTCAATTTCATGTACGACTGAGTTGCAGATGTTGCTCATATTAATTTTTTTTATCAAAAACACATCACCAACATTGGACAATACACGACGAAATATACAGACACATAAAAACTAACATAAAACTGAAAATAAGTACCTGTACGATTATTATTCTTTTTACTTTAACGAAACATCCAGAATTTACGCGCCAAATTAATCAATATTTACGATTGCATTGCGACCAGTCGATCATGCAGTTAATCAGCTGACTTTGTTAGCGCGGCAATTTTAAACCGCGAGCTTTAAACATTTTTTTAAAATAGTTTTATTTAATCTGGATAATTAATATTTAGAAAACACATTAAATTTTGTGATTTAAAAATATGAAAAAAAAAGACTTTCTGCAAAAATTTCAAGCTTTTTGCTTATAGTGCAATGTTTAAATAAACATGTCATGTTATTCAATTTCAGTGTCACTATATTACGCAGTTCGTCATTCGCCCGAAGATATTTCATAAAGAACATCTGTCGCTTGCAGTGTTGCGCTGCCTTTGTGGCTTTAGTTAGTCGAAAGTGCTGGCAAAACTTTTAAAAAGACGTGAATCCATAGGGCTAATTTTCCCTGAAGAGTTCAAGAATACTGTGTGGCAGTCATAAAGCTGCGCCGAACATGTAGCGTGTAACTCATTTGTATGCTGTGTGAAATAATGCACGATTTATAATTCCGGCTCTACATACAACACACAACATAAGTCTACTATCAATAATAACAAAAAACTAAGAATAACGTGCTGCGACAAAAGGAACTATATAACGAAACCGGAAGAGAAGAAATACAGTTTTGTTGAGGATGTTTGCTACTGTCCACCCATCTATGATCACCTCCTTTGAATTAATTCAGGTGACCCCTCTAACCCTATGACAGCAAGCTATTTAGCATCGAAACTAAAAGCAAAATTCTTAATTAATTATAAAGTTAATTATTCTAAAATAAAGTAGTAAAAAGTTAAGTTGCTAAGGTGAAACATTTAAATTTTTGCAAAAAAAAAAAAGAAATAACTCTTTCTATATATCTCAAACAAATTTTCATTCATGGCCCTTAACGGCTTTGATTCAAATAATATTTTTTTTTTGTAGCATACTTTTGTTAGTGGATATGTAAAATGAGAGATGGAGACTTTATATTATTTTATTATTTAAAAGTTATGCCTTATGCGGTTTTACTCACGGTTTCCGGTGGCGAAAGATCGCTCTCCTCGGATCTGTGTAAGATAAATGCTGGCGAAAAATAAAAATGGAGCTAAAATATAAAGTGCAACATAATTCCAGATTTCCTTTCAAAAGTATGTCTAACAAAAAAAAACATGATAATAAAAAAAATAATTATCCTAAACATATCATTACTTAAAGGTATTAATAGAGCATTATAAGCTCATGATAATTACTATTTTTTTTTTTTTTTAATTAAATTTTTCTTTTATCTTTACGGGGGAAAATCCAATACCCTCTTTGTGTCCTTTTTATCTATTAATTCTGCCCATTCAAGGCGCGCCGGCTAACTATAGTTAGCGTTATCAACATATATAAAATTAATTATAAAAGAATATAACCTAATAACCTACAAACCTAATAACAATAAAAGATAACAAAACAATTAACAATTAAATTAAAACAATAAGTATGTCAGCGTCTGAGAATAAGATCCCTCGGTTTGCGTCTTTTGAGCCTCCTTGCTGGACGTGTTCTGTAGAGTACGTTTGCCAACCAATTCGTATGATGCCTCAGCCTATCATGGTAACGAATCGAATGCTGGTTGATTTCAGAAAGGACCGTGGTTAGTTTCAGATCCCTGTGCAGGGTAGTGTTACGCACAAACCACTCGCAACCTGTAATTAGTCTTGCTGCCCTATTCGGTATAATTTGGATCTTTTAATTTGGCTATTACAAGCCAAGCCCCATATTTGGCATACATACTTCCAGATTGGCGCTATAATACTTTTGTAAATTGTCACCTTGTTGCATAGTGACAATTTGCTGCGCGACCGAAGTAGCCAATAGTGCTTTGCCATCTTAGCACGTATGCGCTTTTTGACGTCTGTCACGTGTTTTGTAAAAGTCAGTCTGCTATCCAGAGTTACGCCAAGGTACTTTGTTGCGTAGGGCGCCCTCTATATAGACGGCTGGTGGAGTGTTCCGCTTAAGGGTGAAGCAGACGTTGGTCGACTTGCTGTTATTGATGCCGATATTCCAGCGCCTTGCCCATTCCGAAAATATAGTAGCAAAGTTCTGGATAAATTCAGCAGCGTCAAGCTAACTTCGGGACCTGTAGGTGATACATACATCATCTGCAAATGTAGCCAGCCGCGGCATGTCGTGGCTATATAAGCTGTAGAGCAGAGGGCCGAGAATACTTCCCTGTGGGACACCCGCAGCTATATCATGTTCGGTGGAAAAGGCCGAGTGAAATCGAACTGCAAATCGACGTTCTTCCAAATATGATTTGAGTAAGCCAAAATATGGTGCAGATAGTCTGTTTAATTTTTAGCAGGATTCCAGTATGACACACTCAATCAAACGCTTCCCGGATGTCTAGGAAAAGGGCGTTGCAAAATTCTTTGCTTTCGTAGGCAGACAATATTTCCTCAACAATCCGATGCAGCTGCTCACCAGAGCAGTGGCCTGTACGGAACCCGAACTGGTGCTCAGGGGTAATCCCTTGGTCTTCCATGATTGTGACCATCCGGACAGCAATCAATCTCTCAAAAACCTTTGAGATCGAAGGGAGGAGACTGATCGGACGGTAAGAAGAGGGTTCCCTTACCGGCTTGTCAGGCTTGTGGATCATGGTGATTATCCCGAGCTTCCACTGAGGAGGGAAATATTGAAACCTCACAATAGCGTTAAACACCAATGTTAAATCGATCGCACAACTGGGTAAAGCCTTTAAAGTGGCATTGCAGATGACATCAGAGCCTGGTGCTCTGTTACTGTTTTGGCGTGCTATAACATCAGCTATCTCGCTAGGCTCGAACGGCGAGATTGGCAGATCCATTTAGATCGCTTGAGTAAGATGCTCCTGAGTCTTTTCAACCTGCTGCACACTGGCAAGCTCAAATGGGTTGAAACGCTCGGCGAGGTGCTCAGCGAATACCTCTGCTTGCCTCAAGTCGGTCTATCACCAATCCCCGTTGCTGTCAATCAGTGGCGCCTTCCTTACGCAACGCCTTTTGATAGCGCGCGTAGTTTTCCAGAGCGAGAATGTCGCTTCACTTTCCACCCCAGTATTGGCAAGCCTGTCATCAAACCATGCAGATTTCTGCCGCACCAATGCGCTTTGTCCAACGAGTGGCGAGACCTCATCCACCGAGAGCGTAAGCGCCTCTTCTCAGCGATGCGCAATAGAATCTCCCTGGTCATCGGGATTCGGTCGGCTACGTGCTGCCGCAATGGACTACGAATGGCCAGTCTCGCTGCTGACTTGACTATGTTGGTAAACGAGTCTATGGCATCCTCAATGTCCTGCTCAGTATTGATAGCAGTGTTTGGGTCCAGTAATGCCTCAATGTTGTCTTGAAACCGTTCTAAGTTAGTGCGCCTGGTAATTAAACGCTCCATCTTAGGGTATGTTATTGCTGCCGCATCCAGCATAATTAAAAGTGGTAGATGATCTGAGTTCAGCTCAGCAACCGCATGGATGTCAAGTGTTTTCTCCCAGCCCAGATGCATTAGGGATTCATGTACCTGGTTAATAACCGACCATCTACACCTACAAGGCACTACTGTCGAACAAAGGGTCTTGCCATTTCTTTGTACAACTCCATACAAAACTCTAGCTCTCAAATCATGCTTCTTAGACAAATCCAATGGAAATTCATCATTGCTCAACTTGGAAATGATTTGTACAATATTTTGATCTTTCTGTTCTGCACGAATCCAATCTTCAGATATTTCGGTTAATTTGGTTCGTCTTTCAACAACCTTTGCATATTCAGGGGAGTTTCTTCTGATGGTGCATTCTTCAGTCTTAATGGCATCGACAGTAAATCGTCCTGTCCATTAGGTGTGACGAATGCCGTGTAATCGACAGAATTCGGATGCATAGGGACTTCATACCCACTTGCCATGTCCAAACAGGTAAAGAACTTTGCGCCTCGCAACGTGGCTATCTGATCAGCTATTAACGGTGTTGGTTGGAGCGCTGCAGCTTTAAATAATAGATTAATATACAAAATAGATACTTTTATTGAAATAAATATGGTTATTGAATTACATTGAAATACATACAATACATAGAAACGTTAAGTGAAATAACATAACATGTAAAACGAACAACTCTAAAACTCTGTTAACGCTCGTCTTTGCTTCGACTGTTTAATCCGCTGCAAAGGGGCCAAAGATATTAGTATACTAGAATTAGTCTTGTATTGATCTTGAGCAAATGAAGTGCGATAAAATTACACACCAATAATCTTTTAATACCGAGTCAATTTTATTTCGTTGTTAAAATTTGTATCTGAAAAACTCTTCAGATTTTTCAAACGGTAACGGAAACTTGTCGGCAACTGTATTTGAATTTAATTCTCTATAATCCATACAAAGCCTGGCTGATTCGCCATATACCACAACGCTCTTGAATTTCAGCAACTCTATTAGCTATAAAGGTAGATAACGCTGGCTCTTTTTGTAGCCAATAAAGGGTTACTTGAGAGTCAGACCAAAAGTTCACGCTGTCTATTTTAAATGTGGACAGAACAGGGGCAATTTGTTTCCACACAGTGCACAATGCGCAGCGCACAACTCAAGACGAGAAATGGTCTTAGTTGCCATCGGAGCGACTCTAGTTCATCTTCATACCGTGTACATATATAGATGCAACATCCAAAAGCTCTTTCTATTATATTAAAAATATGATCGTCTGCAAATACGGCGCAGGTTTTATGCGGGTTTCAAGTTTGTTTAGGTATATTTTATTACGGTATTCCTTTCTGATCTTATGTTTGAAAGGACATACTGAGGTAAAACTTGTCTAAAACTTGTATTAAAATCTTTAGGAGGTTTTTTTGGATATTGGGTATTTAAAATTAGTTTCTGGAAGCGATTCGTTATGATTGAAGCTAGCGTCTGCTCGACTGTGCTGCAAATTTATTTTTATAAAAGGAAGGGATGAACTATGTGTAGCGAGGCAGGTATTTGAAAATTTACTCCTGCTGGTGGGGCCCTATCATGTTGTTCGTCTTCAATATTGTGTAGTACTTGAGACTGAGATTTTTCAATTTTAAATGGATTTGGTTTGTTAGATTGTCTATCATAATTCCGATTGTTATTTGTGGCTAACGAATGTCATAATATCTTTTGCTTTAAATATGATTGGTGGAAGTGCTAACAGTCGGGGTGACCATGGAGGTGGCAGAATCATTGGTTGACTCCATTGTGGGAGGCTCTGTAGGAAATTAAGGGGAACTTTTTTTCGATTGAGGGGATTGATGTTGGTCGGCAGTTAGATCGTGTGACCCCTTGTAGTGGTAATATGGGCTCATAATACAGAGTGGGTAGTTAGTTGGCGTTTTCTTAGGCATTGGAAATAATGATAACAGATAAGACAAAAATAAATTGCTCAATGATAATTCCTTATTATAAGCTTAGAGTTAATCTTAATTTTAGTACTCGCCACTATTTTTAAAATATAAATATATTTTTTTATATATATATTTTTTTTTATTATTAATGTTTAGTTGTGTGCGATAATTAGCGTTGTTTTGAATTAGTTTCTGGAATATAGGAGGTATTAGGCAGATGTGCGCTATTTATTTTTGTAAAAAAAGTTTACGTATAGTAAGTTTACGTATAAGCAAACATGTGGGTGTTACAAAGTACCAATCTTCTGTGTATTCAAGGTGAATTGTATTTGCTTTTATCTTAGCTTGGAATAAATAATTGCAAGTATGAAAGCTTTTTAATTATTGTCAGTCTTTGAAGTCGAGAATGCTGAATGATATTTGTTTTTGTATTTGTTTGGTATTTGTCTGATTTTTTTTTATTTTTATTTTTAGAGTCGCAGAAGTGGTGATCAGCGATTGATTCCACATAGAAATACAGGAGCAAATTGATGTTGTATTTGTGTGTTTGAGTTTATTATCCATGTCATGCAATTAATACTCGGCCGGACGAATTTTTGTGGCTGTGATTATCAGCACTTGAATTCACAAGAACATTTTTATAAATATTACGAGTTGACGAAGATAGCATTGCTTTATTTGTATTATTTGTATTTGATTTTCATTCAGTTTTTGTTCAACTTCCAATCAAGGTTAAACATTTTTATTTGATTTTATTTCTGTTTTTATTTTAGGTCAATTCACGTTTTTTAATATTTTCTCACGCTTAATAAATTGACACCTAGTTGTTTTTATTCACAATTACTTACGTGTATATAATAATATACACTGGTATATTATACACTTGTTTCCCGGCTGCGCCACTTACCTCTCGGGAGCTTGAGGGTATTATGGAAGGATGAAGGCTCGAAAGAAAAACACGTCCAATCTGTTCAGCTTTTCAATGTCAAGTGCCTGGCTACATTTTTTAAATGCTAAGTTTACAGAGGCGAATCATACATAACAGCGACATGTTGCAGCTCGGCAGCGCCGAGTTTTTGGCGTAGCGGCAAAGGCGTTGTGGCTGCGGCTGGGTTGTACGGTATTTTGTTCAGACAAAAATCGTGGTGATTTTGAGAGCTGATGTTGTTTTTGGCGTAGCGGAGGTTTTAGAGGCGGCAAGAACTTTCTCGAAGGCTGTGGTAGATATGTATGGCTTGTGATAGGGTCGGGGTATGTAGGGTAACACGGGCTGGGATATAGCCGCTACATACAAATTAAATTAAGAAGGGCTTTTTTATACCCTTCGACCATTGAAAATGGTCAAAAAAGGGTATACTTACATTGTGCAAATGTATGTAACAGGCAGAAGGAGGCGTGGCAGACCCCAAAAGGTATATATATTCATGCTCAGGATCACTGGCCGAGTCGATTGAGCCATGTCTGTCTGTCTGTCCGTCTGTCCGTCTGTGTGAACGCACAGATCTCAGCTATTATAAAAGCTAGAGTTACCAAATTTGGCAGGAAGACTCCTGTGTAATATAAGCTGATCAAGTTTATTTCAAATGTTAGGTGACACGTAAGCGCTGTATAAAAGATACAACTATCTGACTTAAACACATACTAAGCTCATTACGAATTACGAATTCTCGAAATTGCAATCCGATCGGACAATAAACACAGAAGTTATTTAAGAAAGTATGTGCATAAAACCAAGTGGTTGTATCAGCTAACAAGGAAGGCGGGCGAGCGCAAAGCGCGAACGCCATCTGTCGGCAATAATTTAAAAGCATGCGCATTTGTATATGTGTATGAATTTAACAAATTAAACTACACCGGAACATAGGTCGCGTGCAGCGCCACTGAGGTTTTTTCTATTTTTTTGATTTAAAAGTCTTTGAGTGCCTTTTAAAATAAAAAGTCTTTGATAACCGTAATTTTAGATTTAAAAAAACAAAATTTTTTATTTAATCATTATGTTTACTTCGAAACGTAGCCGCCGAGAAGCATTTCGGCGTAAACAGGGTGAGAAGTCACCAAGGGCTCTCGCACTTTTTTATCCAGATTATGTTAAGTTAGGCTTAAGCTATATATTACCTATGTACAGAAGTTTATAGTTGAAAATAAACCAGTGAAGTGACAGCCACGCGCCCCGCATTGTTTCATTAAAATATCGAATTGTTTTCGCGTCGGTTTTCGATTTTCAGCATTTCAGACAATTTCACCGTCAACTCTACTATCCCCCCAAGAAGAAAGAAATCACTGCCATGGATTATCATATTATACCGTAATAAAAATTTTAACGGTATGGAATCGCCGCCCGAATATTATTATTATTAGAATAAAATAAATAAAAAAAATAAAATAATATAATAAATAATTAATAAATGAAAATTCGCACCCGCCTCAACCGGGAGTTGAACACACGCATTCTCTCACAGCCGTCCGCCACTCTAACCATTCGGCCATTGCCTCACTCCTTGGCCCATCGACAAAGCTGCATTGTCAACCAATTTTGTTAGCATACAATGCAAATAAAAAGTTTAAAATGATGTGTGTCTAGATTTGAACTTCGGTATGCTTGCGTAAATTAGGTCTGCTTAAGTATAAATGTATGTTCAAAGTGAGTTTAATTCGTATCATATCTCACTTATTAATAGTCCGATTTAAATGAAATTTTCACATAACGCCCGTGACAAAGTATTTGTCATGTAAGATATACAACTTTGGTTGTTGAGCTAATATTGTAGTTTTTAAATAGTTATTACTGATTTACGGAGGCGGGAAGGGGCGTGTCCAAATTTTAAAAAAACTTTGAGACACTGCAATATATACGTATGTTGTTGCAAAATTTGATGACTCTAGCTCTTATACTTTCTGAGATCCAGGTGTTCATACAGACAGACAGACGGACAGACAGACATGGCTCAATCGACTCGGCTACTGATACTGATTCAGAATATATATAGTTTATGGGGTCGGAGATGCCTCCTTCTGCCTGTTACGCACAATTCCGTTCCGACAAACACAATAGTCCATGAATTTTTTTAAAATCCATGGCCTAAAAACGCATCAGTGGATAAGTCAACTACGAGTTCAAGGTGAACAGCCTTTGAAGTGAAACAAACAAACACAGCGGCATAAGCCTTCACTGCCCATGATTTGGCCTAATAATTTTGGCTTATATTTGATGCACGCAGTTGGGAACAACTGCTGAGCACATTTCTCGTGCGTTTATTAGCCAAATTTGCTGCCTCAAAAGTGCCATCAATGCTTTTGGGCCAGCGTGATAATTTTTAATGTGCAGATTGCGCACGAATATCTTGACGAACGTTTCGTCTCGGTGCAACAAAAGAGGAAATTTCGCATCGTAGGGAATGTTACTCTGCAGTAACCTACCACCTACACAAATGACTTTGAACTGTATTCCAGATTCGTCAAATTCATGAATAAAGGGGTTTAATGACTGAATACTTGGCTGCAAAACGTGAGATTTTTCAATATTTCTCGTTGAATGTTCTTGCACTATTTGAACTATTTTGCAAAAGGCAAGTCTTCTTTCAATGGCCGACACGACATGAGAATTGGGTCGATAATTTCTGTAACAGAACCGCATAACATACGGTACTTTTGAATAATTTTAGAGAAGGAAGATCGTCGTTCAATTAGTTCTAAAATTCTATTTAATATTGCCTGTTCATAAACTACTTTGTGAACTGAAACACATTTTTTGTTTTCTGAGCTTTGTACTTCTGCGCAGATCTCAAATTTATGGATATAACATGAATAGAGCGCACTTGAATTTCACCAACTCTATTGGCTACAAAGGTAGAGAATGACGCTTGCTCTTTTTCTAGCCAATAAAGGGTTACTTGAGAGTCAGACCAAAAGTTCACGCTGGCTATTTTAAATTTGGACAAAACGGGCAATTTGTTTCCATACAGTGCTTAGTAAATGCGCAGCTCACAACTCAAGGCGAGGAATGGTCTTAGTTGCCAATGGAGCGACTCTAGATTTTGCTATTAGCAACACTGTCTCTACTTCATCTTCCTACCGTGTACATACGTAGATAAAACATCCATAAGCGTCACTCGAAGCGTCTGCAAAGTTATGAATTTCCAATTGATTGTATTGACTCTTACAGACATATCGAGACAGCTTTATTCTGCTGAGATCACATAAAGTATCTATAAACTGAATCCACTCTGTATAAAGATAAGCAGGAATCGTCTCGTCGCAATCTAGTCTCTGTTTCCACAATTTTTGCAGCAGAATTTTTGCTTTTGTGATAAGTGGACATAGCAATCCAAGGGGGTCGAAAAGTCGAGAAGCAACTGACAAAATGTTGCGCTTCATCGGCTTTATCAATGTAAATTCATCTACCTCGAGATTGTATCTAAATTCATCCGCACTCGGTACCCACCGTATGCCGAGAGTCTTCACTGAGCTTGTCACGTCCACCTTTAATACTTTTTCGCCCTCATCAGGGCACAACTTTGGATGATTCGAAGCCCATTTTGTCAATGGAAAACTTCCTGACAGTAAAACTTCTTTAACTTGTTGGCAAATTTCTTGTAAACATCTACATAAAAACAATCTTTTATGACAGGTGCTGCTACTGGATGCGATTATAAGCAATTTTCTGCTAATTGAAATAGGCATCTAATTGCCAAAAATGATGCAGACGCTGTGCCATATGTTACAGTATTAAGTCGAGGCTTCGAGCTTTTCTCTCCAAAGAATTAGTTGAAAATTGCGATTTTCATCAGCACTGTCAACTTGCCAAGTGGCAAGCAGAGTGAAACTGGGCTTCACCTCGGCTGATCCCACTAAAACCCCTTTCACCGGAGCAGTTGGCCACGGTGCAAGACAGCATCCTGAAGGCAATGCTGCTGCCCTTCACATCGGTTGCCGGTCCAGGTTTCGAGGCCTGCATACCTCGTAATGAATGGCTGCTCCTTGTGTGCGATGATAGCATCAACGTTGAGTGGGTCAGGGGAGCTGTTGGACATATCAGGTCCATCAATCCTTAAAAACTCCGCCGTCAGTGTCATTCCCACTCCTGCCCTCTCCCCTTCCCAATCTCCTACCATTCCCCCTCCTATCAGCGCTCTTCCGGCAGCGGCAACGGGCGCCCCCTCCGGTGTGACAGCATTGGCTGCCGCTCCGCTGGTGTCTACCAGTGCCGCAGCCGCAGTCGCGCTGAAATCCGAAATCCCCAAACCCCCAGTCATTGTGGTGACTGCCACCAAGCCCACTACGGACCGCGCGAGGCCGGTGGTTTGCAACAGGCGCCCCCTTGTCCCGTCAAGGCACATCACCTGCGCAGTGCGGAACCCACCCACAAGGGTACCTCCGGCGACCGGGGCCGTTAGACGACCTCCCCCGAGCAGTTCCTCCAGACTGCCGAAGGGCATCCGAGGAAACGACTCGGGGGGGCAAGGCTGGTGCCCTTCTCACCAAAGCCATAAAAAATGATGCCGAGCGCCATTAAGGTGCTCCAGGCGAACCTGCACCACGCCAGAGGAGCGTCCGCCACCATGTGCAGGATCGTCTGTGAAGATGCAATCAACCTGGCTCTCGTCCAAGAGCAATGGTTGATCGGTGGCCACATCCGTGGACTATCATGCGGATCATGTAAGTTACTATATGACCGTATGGGTGATGCTCCTCGCACCGCTATTGTTGTAAATAACGATGTGAGACACTTCCCTTTACCTAATTTCATCCACAGAGACCTGGTGGCAACGGCTACTGAGCTAGCCACGGTGGAGGGTGTCCGGGAGGTAGTGGTCGCCTCAGTTATAAATGGGCCGTAGCTCCACGTAACAATTGGTTTAATATTTTTGTCAATGATTAAATTCCACAACAAATGTTTGTTTTTTAATTTTCAAATTTATTCGGTAATTTACTTTTGACAATATTCGTATGTTCGTTTCAATTGACTGTGGTTTTATGTACCAGCAAATTGCAACTGACTGTGCGTCGCAAAAAGGAAAACTTCTTTTTTACTTCATGCTGTTTCTGCACTCGGCGTCAGCTACAACGCCTCGCTATAACGGTGTTTTTTTAACCTACAAAATGCATAGTTGACCAATCACATCGCTTTTAAAGGCTGATGCAACATTACCATTATAGTGAAATCTATTTCTAGAATTTTCGAGAGCATGTATGCTCAAAGAGGTGGTGCCCCTCGCACCGCTATTATTGTAAATAACAATGTGAGACACTTCCCTTTACCTAATTTCATCCACAGACACCTAGTGGCAACGGCTATTGAGGTAGCCACGGCCGAGGGTGTCCGGGAGGTAGTGATCGCCTCTGCCTACTTCCCGGGCAACGTGGATGACGTCCCGCCATAGAGTTTCAGCGGCTAGTGGACTTCTGCTGCCTACACAACAAGCCGCTTGTGATCGGATGTAATGCAAATGCGCATCACACGATCTGGGGAAGCAGCAACGTCAATAAACGTGGTGAGTCCCGTTTAGAGTATCTATTGTGCTGTCAGTTAGATGTTGCTAACATAGGGTGTAAGCCTACTTTTATTAACACCATTAAGGAAGAGGTTCTGGACCTTACCCTAGTCAGCAACTCTATTGTGAGTTCGCTGGCCAACTGGGGGGCACAGACGAAGCCACTTTGTCGGACCATCAGCACATCAGGTTCGACCTCCCTGGCCAAGTCGAGATCCGCCAGAACTGCTTCTGTCCCAAAAACACAAATTGGGAACTCTTCAAAGCATCTGTGGCTTTTAAAGCAGACTCGTTGATCAGCAACCCTAATTCGACGAGGATGCTCTCACTATTCATAACAAGAACATTACACGTGCAAAACGCAATACGTGGCGCAGCTAAAGGGTCGTCTTACGGGATAGCGCTTCTTAAAAGAGGAGACGGCTCTTTCGTCAAGATCGCAGGGCAGTACTTGACCTTCTACTACAAGTCCACTTCCCAGGTTCTGTGGCGAACCCAGATCTATCCAGTCACGATGACGCCACCTTGTCACCGGACTCACGTGGGTCCCGTCTATCAGGAACCATGTTCGACCCTGAAAAGGTCAAATGCGCTGTAGATTCCTTCGCTCCCTTCAAAGCCCCAGGGGGCTATCAAATCTTTCCAGCCCTTCTACAAAATTGCTTGGATCACATTCTTGATCCGCTGGTCGGCCTTCTTAGGGCTAGTCTAACTTGGGGTTACATACCCATCTCTTGGAGGAGACTCAATGTGGTATTCATTCCAATCAGGGGAATCGTCTCCCTGTTCAGCCTAAGTCATATCGGCCGATAAGTCTTACTTCCTTTCTGCTAAAGACAGCGGACCTGCACATTCGGTGCTCTCTGCAGAAACCTTATCCTCTGCACCCCACGCAGTTGGTCGCTCACCACAATCTGGTGGGTAAAATCGAAAAAGCCCTCGTATCCAAGAACATTGCTCTGTGCTCCTTTCTTGATATAGAGGGTTCTTTCGATAATACCGGCTATGGGTCTATATCTGCTGCACTGGAGCGCAGAAACATCGCCCGCCCCCTAATCCGATGGGTGCGGTTAAGGGATGTCTCCGGTTAGTATATGCTGCGAAGATGTAGGTCTGAGCATCAATCCACAAAAGGCAAAGGCAATTCGATTGACATAGGTCAATATCACATTGGTGGCTCTCCTGTGGGACTTTCCAACGAGGTTAAATATCTAGGGGTAACTCTTGATAAAAGACTGAACTGGAACTCCCATCTAAATAACACCCTATCCAAGGCAACTCATGCCATGTGGACCTGCTGAAGATTCTTTAGTAGGATATGGGGTCTCAAATCTTGCACCATTCTGTGTTTATTTGAGATGATGGTAAGACCCATCATCACTTACGCTGCCATTGTGTGGTGGCCTAAGGTGACGCAGGTCACTGCCATCAACAAATGCACTAAACTGCATAGCCTGCTTTGCCTTTCTTTGACGGGTGCACTTCGCACCTGTCCCACAGCAGCAATGGAATCAATATTGAATTTGACTCCGCTGCTCATTCAAATACAAGAAGTCGCCGCTAGGAGTCTTCTTAGAATCAGGATTTAATCTGGGCTTCTAGCTACCGAATCGGGGCATGCTAGACTTATCAAAGGCATTCCTGGACATTCCATTCTGCTCTAGGAACTCTTTTTTGGTGCAAAATTCAGAACCCTCATCCCGGACCGGAGGGACTGGGATGCTGGCAACCACAGCAGTGACCCTCATTGTATACACTGGTATTCCGACGGGTCAAAGACTGATCAGGGGGTTTGAGCTAGAACACATGGTCCCAACTAAAAAACCTCGATTGCCATGGGCAAGTGGCCCACAGATTTTCAATCCGAGGTTCATGCCATCGAGTTCTGCTGTCATCTTATCCTTGAGAAGGGGATCAGAGGAGCGAATATCTACATCTTCTCGGATAACCATGCTGCCATACTAGCCCTCTCCTCAAAAAGAGTAGGTTCACGTATGGTGGCTGAGTGTTGGGACTGCCTCCAGAGGCTTTCTAATAGAAACAAAGTTACCCTTTTATGGGTACCTGGTCACTCTGGTTTCTAGGGCAACAAGCGAGCGGACGAACCAGCGAGGACGGGGTCATCAGCCCCTAAATTGACCGACCAAATACCCATTAAATATGCTAATTAGGACCCAAAATTTACCGATCTACCCCAAAAAACCCATTAAATATGCTAATTAGGTACCTTAATTACCTAACCTTCCCTCATCACTACCCATTTATTTTGATTCCCCACTCCAATTTTTGTCCCAGAACCCCCATTATATATCTACTGCTGAGCATGCACTTTGCAGTTCAAGTGGTCAAACTACACATAACATATGCATGCCTTCTGCATACATATGTATATGTATATATGTAATTAAGAATACATAGATACAAGCATTGTATGTGCGGGTTAGCTGAACTCAACATCAGCACACATTGAGCATTCGAATAAAGAACCTCAACCAGAGCAGAAGCTCTTCTCTTTTTACAACTAAATACTTTTTTAACTAACATATATTACAGAAGGCAGAAATAAGTAATCAGGAACTAATATTAAAATAATAAAAAATAATATAAGCATCGTGCCCAATATGGGTTTAATATATAAAGATAAAAAACATTACTTCAACCGCACACCATCATCAGATTTTTGGAACAATAGAACGAAGTTACAGAACATTCAACGAGTATGTTCGCTCGTACATACACATCTGTTGACAAAATTGATTGAGATGCATGGATACAATATTTTATTTATTGTTTCAAAACAACACCGTCAGTAAATGATTGACTTAAATACAAGTGAAGACTAAGAAGAGAATGGCAGTATCATATATCCCCAAAGGCTAAGGAACAGCTAAAAGTAACAACACGTAGACTAACCAGGGCACTTAAGCTTGAGGAATCATAAGCCCAGCATCTATACATCGACCACCAGCAGAAACAGTCGTTGCACTGGGAGGCCCCTCAGGAAGCTGGATACGCAGCGAAGAATACAGAGCAAATGCATTCGCCGATCACCTTCAGAACGTATTCCAACCAAATTCTGCTAGCAACTCATTTGTCCTACCTGCAGTAATTAAAATCTTGCCACCAATAAATCCAATAACATTTAGTCAAAGTGAGATAGAATCTATCATAAAAGATCTTAACCCCAAAAAATCACCTGTACACGACTTGGTGACATCAAAAATGATCATAGAACTCCCACCGTGTGCGGTTCTGACCATATGCAGTCTCTTTAACGCTATTACGAAACTTGGATACTATCCCCAAAGGTGGAAGAAGGCGGTGATAATGATGATTCCCAAGCCAGGCAAAGACAACACGGAACCCTCATCCTACAGACCAATCAGTCTCCTATCATGTCTCTCGAAACTGTTTGAAAAGGCATTTTTAAAACACCTAGCTTCCTACTTAAGAAGGGGAAACACAATACCATCGCATCAATTTTGTTTTCGCAAAAATCATGGAACGATCAAAAAGGTCAATCGCATCACAAACGAAATTCGTTCTGCTTTTGAGCTTTTGACTGAGTCTGGCTGGAAGAACTAATGTACAAGATAACAAAACTGCTTCCGCAGAATACCCACAAAGTGTTCGAATCTTATCTTTTCAAAAGAGTGTTCTCAATCAGGTGTAACAGTTCGACTTCACACGACCAATGCTGGAGTCCCCCCAAGGTAGCGTGCTTTGCCCCGTTCTTTACACCCTAAACACAGCAGACATGCCTACAAACTATCAGCTCACAACCTCTACGTTTGCTGACGATACCGCAATATTCAGCCGATCCAAATGCCCATCAAAGGCAACAGGAAAACTTGACTGTCATGTTAAAATAGTGGAAAGATCGTTTGCGGACTGGCGCATTAGGATAAACGAGACCAAAAGCAGACATGTAACGTTTACACTGAATAGACAAACCTGCCCACCATGTACCCTAAACAATACATTCATCCCACAATCAGACGTAGTAACATATCTCGGCGTTCACCTAGATAAGCGACTCGCCTGGCGGCAACATATAGAATCTAAAAGGACTCATATGAAGCTTAAAGCAGGCAATGTTCACTGGCTTATTAATTGCAACTCTCCGCTTAGTCTGGAATACAAAGTACTTCTCTACAATACAGTGCTGAAACCCATCTGGACATACGGCTGTGAACTATGGGGAAACGCGTCAAAAACTAACATTGAAATTATACAGCCCGCTCAGTCAGCGATTCTGCGAACTATCACTGGGGCACCATGGTACCTACGCAGGGAAATAGAGACTCAACATTAATCTCGTCAACGAGGAAATCCAGATAAGATTTGAACAATTATTGTTAGTCTCATAATAAGAGAAGATCCAATAAATAACGCAATAAATTTGAAAAAAAAAGAAAATTATTTTTTGTTTTCTGGATAGACATTCGAACTTAAGTAAATAGTCGGACGGTTTTAGGGTATCTTCGGATACAATAATAATTAGAAGATACCTTTGATCCTGTAAAGGTTGTATATTGCAGTCCGAATTTTATTTGTTTTTTTTAACCCATAATAGTTTTGTTTCGTTAGTTACACCCCTCTTGTATATCTTGGAGTACGCCTCCCTTTTAGTTTCCGTCCGTTATTATTCGCCCTTCGGCCATTACATCTGTAATCTTAACTCTGTGCTCACTACCAGAAAAATACTGATAAACTCCTTGTTGACTATTATAAAAGATTGTTCAAATTGATCAAAAGCTTTCACTCTATCTTTATCATTATTATTTCCAAATCCAATAAGATACACGTTAGATTTGGTAAGTTTACCATTTAAATTTGTATAGGTATCCACCGTCATTATACGAGGTGTGTTCACAAAGTATCGCGAATTTTGAATTTTCGCGGGTTACGTACGTATAGACGAATTTCGATTTTTTTGTGGCGTTATGTTGGTACTCATGACTCTCACTTATAATGAAGTATTCAGTTTAAGTTTAAAAAATTTGTTTGAATTTAGTTTAATTTAATTTAATTTAATTGGGATAAACAAAGATATAACCGATCCAACATTTGTTGCAGAGAATTGAAGAAAGCCCAGAAAAACCCAATCAGGTCAGAAAAGGTATCAGTATCAGTAAAGAGTTAGTGTAAGTATACATGCCCAACCGACCGAGGGGTAGTGTCATAAACGACACAGAAAAAAAAAAATAATTAATATTAATTTATAAAAAAAAAAATACTAACGCTACAGTCAGGTGCTGACTGTATAAGGCCGTGGATTATCATATTATACCGTAATAAAAATTTTAACGGTATGGAATCGCCGCCCGAATATTATTAGAATAAAATAAATAAAAAAAAAAATAAAATAATAAATAATTAATAAATAAAAATTCGCACCCGCCTCAAGCGGGAGTTGAACACACGCATTCTCTCACAGCCGTCCGCCACTCTAACCACTCAGCCATTGCCTCACTCCTTGGCCCATCGACAAAGCTGCATTGTCAACCAATTTTGTTACCATACAATGCAAATAAAAAGTTTAAAATGCTGTGTGTCTGACGCGGTATGGAATCGCCGCCCGAATATTATTAGAATAAAATAAATAAAAAAATAAAATAAAATAATAAATAATTAATAAATAAAAATTCGCACCCGCCTCAACCGGGAGTTGAACACACGCATTCTCTCACAGCCGTCCGCCACTCTAACCATTCGGCCATTGCCTCACTCCTTGGCCCATCGACAAAGCTGCATTGTCAACCAATTTTGTTACCATACAATGCAAATAAAAAGTTTAAAATGATGTGTGTCTAGATTTGAACTTCGGTATGCTTGCGTAAATTAGGTCTGCTTAAGTATAAATGTATGTTCAAAGTGAGTTTAATTCGTATCATATCTCACTTATTAATAGTCCGATTTAAATGAAATTTTCACATAACGCCCGTGGCAAAGTATTTGTCATGTAAGATATACAACTTTGGTTGTTGAGCTAATATTGTAGTTTTTAAATAGTTATTACTGATTTACGGAGGTGGAAGGGGCGTGTCCAAATTTAAAAAAACTTTGAGACACTGCAATATATACGTATGTTGTCGCAAAATTTGATGACTCTAGCTCTTATGAGATCGGTTTCTCGAGATCCAGACGGGTTGATAAAAAGAAAGACAGACAGACAGGCGGAAAGAAAAAAATGACAAAACCGACTCGCCTAATGATTCAGAATATGTATAGTTTATGGGGGTCGGAGATGCCTCCTTCTGCCTGTTACGCACAATTATAGTCCATGAATTTTTTTAAAATCCATGGCCTAAAAAATCGTGGAAGTAGTTAGTTACAACACTGTTAGCGAAGAAGAAAAAAATAGAGAGGCATTTTGGGGAAAATTAAAATTCTACCAAGGTAGTGGACAAAAAATATGCAATTTTAAAGCTGCTACAGAGTTTTATTTGTAAATATGAAAGAGTAATTATTGAAATCAGAAACATAATACCCTGAATGTCTCATGCAGGGCACAGTTGGATCTACAATTAGAAAGACATAGTGGTAAGTAGTTACGGG
>JAEIFI010000687.1:0-12683 GCA_018901815.1 Zaprionus lachaisei
TGTATTAAAGTTATGTCCGTTTATGTCCGTTTATGTCCGTTATGTCCGTTATGTGTCCGTTATGTCCGTTATGTCCGTTATGTCCGTTATGTCCGTTATGTCCGTTATGTCCGTTATGTCCGTTATGTCCGTTATGTCCGTTATGTCCGTTTTGTCTCGTTATGTCCGTTATGTCCGTTGTGTTGGTTATTGTGTTCGTTATGTTCGTTATGTCCGTTATGTCCGTTATGTCCGTTATGTTCGTTATGTCCGTTATGTCCGTTATGTCCGTTATGTCCGTTATGTTCCGTTATGTCCGTTATGTTCCGTTATGTTCGTTATGTCCGTTATGTCCGTTATGTTCGTTATGTCCGTTATGTCCGTTATGTCCGTTATGTGTTGTCCGTTATGTCCGTTATGTTCGTTATGTTCGTTATGTTCGGTTATGTCCGTTATGTCCGTTATGTCCGTTATGTCCGTTATGTCCGTTATGTTCCGTT
Organism: Zaprionus lachaisei; assembly: GCA_018901815.1. Lineage (NCBI taxonomy): Eukaryota > Metazoa > Arthropoda > Insecta > Diptera > Drosophilidae > Zaprionus > Zaprionus lachaisei. The sequence goes on from JAEIFI010000687.1 coordinate 480, forward strand.
ATGTCCGTTATGTCCGTTATGTCCGTTATGTCCGTTATGTTCGTTATGTTCCGTTATGTCCGTGTTATGTCCGTTATGTCCGTTATGTCCGTTATGTTCGGTTATGTCCGTTATGTCCGTTATGTTCGTTATGTCCGTTATGTCCGTTATGTTCGTTATGTTCGTTATGTTCGTTATGTCCGTTATGTCCGTTATGTCCGTTATGTCCGTTATGTCCGTTATGTCCGTTATGTCCGTTATGTCCGTTATGTCCGTTATGTCCGTTATGTTCGTTATGTTCGTTATGTTTTTCGTTATGTCCGTTATGTCCGTTATGTCCGTTATGTTCGTTATGTCCGTTATGTCCGTTATGTTCGTTATGTTCCGTTATGTCCGTTATGTCCGTTATGTGTTCGTTATGTCCGTTATGTCCGTTATGTCCGTTATGTCCGTTATGTCCGTTATGTCCGTTATGTCCGTTATGTCCGTTATGTTCGTTTATGTCGGTTATGTTCGTTATGTCCGTTATGTCCGTTGTGTTCGTTATGTCCGTTATGTCCGTTATGTCCGTTATGTTCGTTATGTCCGTTATGTCCGTTATGTCCGTTATGTCCGTTATGTTTTTGTTATGTCCGTTATGTCCTGTTATGTCCGTTATGTCCGTTATGTTCGTTATGTCCGTTATGTCCGTTATGTCCGTTATGTTCGTTATGTCCGTTATGTCCGTTATGTCCGTTATGTCCGTTATGTGTCCGTTCGTTTATGTTCGTTATGTTCGTTATGTCCGTTATGTTCGTTATGTCCGTTATGTTCGTTATGTCCGTTATGTTCGTTATGTCCGTTATGTCCGTTATGTCCGTTATGTCCGTTATGTCCGTTATGTCCGTTATGTCCGTTATGTCCGTTATGTCCGTTATGTCCGTTATGTCCGTTATGTCCGTTATGTCCGTTATGTTCGTTATGTTCGTTATGTTCGTTATGTCCGTTATGTTCGTTATGTCCGTTATGTCCGTTATGTCCGTTATGTCCGTTATGTCCGTTATGTCCGTTATGTCCGTTATGTCCGTTATGTCCGTTATGTCCGTTATGTCCGTTATGTTCCGTTATGTTCGTTATGTCCGTTATGTCCGTTATGTTCGTTTATGTCCGTTATGTTCGTTATGTCCGTTATGTCCGTTATGTTCCGTTATGTCCGTTATGTCCGTTATGTCCGTTATGTCCGTTATGTTCGTTATGTCCGTTATGTCCGTTATGTCCGTTATGTCCGTTATGTTCGTTATGTCCGTTATGTCCGTTATGTTCGTTATGTTCGTTATGTCCGTTATGTCCGTTATGTCCGTTATGTCCGTTTATGTCCGTTATGTCCGTTATGTTCGTTATGTCCGTTATGTCCGTTATGTCCGTTATGTCCGTTATGTCCGTTATGTCCGTTATGTTCGTTGTGTTTCGTTATGTCCGTTATGTCCGTTATGTTCGTTATGTCCGTTATGTCCGTTATGTCCGTTATGTTCGTTATGTCCGTTATGTCCGTTATGTCCGTTATGTCCGTTATGTCCGTTATGTCCGTTATGTTCGTTATGTTCGTTATGTCCGTTATGTCCGTTATGTTCCGTTATGTCCGTTATGTCCGTTATGTCCGTTATGTTCGTTATGTCCGTTATGTCCGTTATGTCCGTTATGTTCGTTATGTTCGTTATGTTCGTTATGTCCGTTATGTTCGTTATGTCCGTTATGTTCGTTATGTCCGTTATGTTCGTTATGTCCGTTATGTCCGTTATGTTCGTTATGTCCGTTATGTTCGTTATGTCCGTTATGTTCGTTATGTCCGTTATGTCCGTTATGTCCGTTATGTCCGTTATGTCCGTTATGTCCGTTATGTCCGTTATGTCCGTTATGTCCGTTATGTCCGTTATGTCCGTTATGTCCGTTATGTCCGTTATGTCCGTTATGTCCGTTATGTTCCGTTATGTTCGGTTATGTCCGTTATGTCCGTTATGTTCGTTATGTCCGTTATGTCCGTTATGTCCGTTATGTCCGTTATGTTCGTTATGTCCGTTATGTCCGTTATGTCCGTTATGTCCGTTATGTTCGTTATGTCCGTTATGTCCGTTATGTCCGTTATGTCCGTTATGTCCGTTATGTCCGTTATGTCCGTTATGTCCGTTATGTCCGTTATGTCCGTTATGTTCGTTATGTTCGTTTATGTCCGTTATGTTCGTTATGTTCGTTATGTCCGTTATGTCCGTTATGTCCGTTATGTCCGTTATGTCCGTTATGTCCGTTATGTCCGTTTATGTCCGTTATGTCCGTTTTATGATTTGTGTCCGTTATGTCCGTTATGTCCGTTATGTCCGTTATGTCCGTTATGTCCGTTATGTTCGTTATGTCCGTTATGTCCGTTATGTCCGTTATGTCCGTTATGTTCGTTATGTTCGTTATGTTCGTTATGTCCGTTATGTTCGTTATGTCCGTTATGTTCGTTATGTTCGTTATGTTTGTTATGTCCGTTATGTCCGTTATGTCCGTTATGTCCGTTATGTTCGTTATGTTCGTTATGTCCGTTATGTCCGTTATGTCCGTTATGTCCGTTATGTCCGTTATGTCCGTTATGTCCGTTATGTCCGTTATGTTCGTTATGTCCGTTTCATGTCCGTTATGTTCGTTATGTCCGTTATGTCCGTTATGTTCCGTTATGTCCGTTATGTTCCGTTATGTCCGTTATGTCCGTTATGTCCGTTATGTTCCGTTATGTCCGTTATGTCCGTTATGTCCGTTATGTTCGTTATGTCCGTTATGTTCGTTATGTTCGTTATGTCCGTTATGTCCGTTATGTCCGTTATGTCCGTTATGTTCGTTATGTCCGTTATGTCCGTTATGTCCGTTATGTCCGTTATGTCCTTCGTTATGTTTCGTTATGTCCGTTATGTTTCGTTATGTTCGTTATGTCCGTTTATGTCCGTTATGTCCGTTATGTCCGTTATGTCCGTTTATGTTCGTTATGTCCGTTATGTCCGTTATGTCCGTTATGTCCGTTATGTCCGTTATGTCCGTTATGTCCGTTATGTCCGTTATGTCCGTTATGTCCGTTATGTCCGTTATGTTCGTTATGTCCGTTATGTCCGTTATGTCCGTTATGTTCGTTATGTGTCCGTTATGTCCGTTATGTCCGTTATGTCCGTTATGTCCGTTATGTCCGTTATGTTCGTTATGTTCGTTATGTTCGTTATGTCCGTTATGTCCGTTATGTCCGTTATGTTCGTTATGTCCGTTATGTCCGTTATGTCCGTTATGTTCGTTATGTCCGTTATGTCCGTTATGTTCCGTTATGTCCGTTATGTCCGTTATGTCCGTTATGTTCGTTATGTCCGTTATGTTTCGTTATGTCCGTTATGTTCGTTATGTCCGTTATGTCCGTTATGTTCCGTTATGTCCGTTATGTCCGTTATGTCCGTTATGTCCGTTATGTTCGTTATGTTCGTTATGTCCGTTATGTCCGTTATGTCCGTTATGTTCGTTATGTCCGTTATGTCCGTTATGTCCGTTATGTTCGTTATGTCCGTTATGTTCGTTATGTCCGTTATGTCCGTTATGTTTCGTTATGTTCGTTATGTCCGTTATGTCCGTTATGTCCGTTATGTCCGTTATGTTCGTTATGTTCGTTATGTCCGTTATGTCCGTTATGTCCGTTATGTCCGTTATGTCCCGTTATGTCCGTTATGTCCGTTATGTTCGTTATGTTCGTTATGTCCGTTATGTCCGTTATGTTCGTTATGTTCGTTATGTCCGTTATGTCCGTTGTGTCCGTTATGTTGCCGTTGTATGTTCGTTATGTCCGTTATGTCCGTTATGTTTCGTTGATGTTCGTTATGTCCGTTATGTCCGTTATGTTCGTTATGTCCGTTATGTCCGTTATGTTTCTCGTTATGTCCGTTTATGTCCGTTATGTTCCGTTATGTCCGTTATGTCCGTTATGTCCGTTATGTTCGTTATGTCCGTTATGTTCGTTGTGTCCGTTATGTCCGTTATGTCCGTTATGTTCGTTATGTTCGTTATGTTCCGTTATGTCCGTTATGTTCCGTTATGTCCGTTATGTCCGTTATGTTCGTTATGTCCGTTATGTTCGTTATGTCCGTTATGTCCGTTATGTCCGTTATGTTCGTTATGTCCGTTATGTCCGTTATGTTCGTTTATGTCCGTTATGTCCGTTATGTCCGTTATGTCCGTTATGTCCGTTATGTCCGTTATGTTCGTTATGTCCGTTATGTCTCGTTATGTCCGTTATGTCCGTTGGTTGTGTTCGTTATGTCCGTTGTGTTCGTTATGTCCGTTATGTTCGTTATGTCCGTTATGTCCGTTATGTCCGTTATGTCCGTTGTGTCCGTTATGTCCGTTATGTCCGTTATGTCCGTTATGTCCGTTATGTCCGTTATGTCCGTTATGTCCGTTATGTTCGTTATGTTCGTTGTGTCCGTTATGTCCGTTATGTTCGTTATGTCCGTTATGTCCGTTATGTCCGTTATGTCCGTTATGTCCGTTATGTCCGTTATGTTCGTTGTTGATGTTCGTTATGTCCGTTATGTCCGTTATGTCCGTTATGTTCGTTATGTCCGTTATGTCCGTTATGTTCGTTATGTCCGTTATGTCCGTTATGTCCGTTATGTTCGTTATGTCCGTTTTATGTCCGTTATGTCCGTTATGTCCGTTATGTCCGTTATGTCCGTTGTGTTCGTTATGTTCCGTTATGTCCGTTATGTTCGTTATGTGTTCGTTATGTCCGTTATGTCCGTTATGTCCGTTATGTCCGTTATGTTCCGTTATGTCCGTTATGTTCGTTATGTGTTCGTTATGTTCGTTATGTCCGTTATGTCCGTTATGTTTCGTTATGTTCGTTATGTCCGTTATGTCCGTTATGTCCGTTATGTCCGTTATGTCCGTTTATGTCCGTTATGTTCGTTATGTCCGTTATGTCCGTTATGTCCGTTCGTTATGTTCGTTATGTTCGTTTATGTCCGTTATGTTCGTTGTGTCCGTTATGTCCGTTATGTCCGTTGTGTTCGTTTATGTTCGTTATGTCCGTTATGTCCGTTATGTTCGTTATGTCCGTTATGTCCGTTATGTCCGTTATGTTCGTTATGTTCGTTATGTCCGTTATGTCCGTTATGTCCGTTATGTCCGTTATGTCCGTTATGTCCGTTATGTCCGTTATGTTCGTTATGTTCGTTATGTTCGTTATGTCCGTTATGTTCGTTATGTCCGTTATGTCCGTTATGTCCGTTATGTCCGTTATGTCCGTTATGTTCGTTATGTCCGTTATGTTCGTTATGTCCGTTATGTTCGTTATGTTCGTTATGTTCGTTATGTCCGTTATGTCCGTTATGTTCGGTTGTGTTCCGTTATGTCCGTTTATGTTCGTTATGTCCGTTATGTCCGTTATGTCCGTTATGTCCGTTATGTCCTTTGTGCTCGTTTATGTCCGTTATGTTCGTTATGTCCGTTATGTTCGTTGTGTCCGTTGTGTCCGTTATGTTCGTTATGTTCGTTATGTCCGTTATGTTCGTTATGTCCGTTATGTCCGTTATGTCCGTTATGTTCCGTTATGTCCTTCGTTGTGTTCGTTATGTCCGTTATGTCCGTTATGTCCGTTATGTCCGTTTATGTCCGTTATGTCCGTTATGTTCGTTATGTCCGTTATGTCCGTTATGTCGTTATGTCCGTTATGTCCGTTATGTTCGTTATGTCCGTTATGTCCGTTATGTCCGTTATGTCCGTTATGTTCGTTATGTCCGTTTTGTCCGTTATGTTCGTTATGTCCGTTATGTCCGTTATGTTCGTTATGTCCGTTATGTTCGTTATGTTCCGTTATGTCCGTTATGTCCGTTATGTCCGTTATGTCCGTTATGTCCGTTATGTCCGTTATGTCCGTTTGTCTCGTTATGTCCGTTATGTTCGTTATGTCCGTTATGTTCGTTATGTTCGTTATGTCCGTTATGTCCGTTATGTCCGTTATGTTCGTTATGTTCGTTATGTCCGTTATGTCCGTTATGTTCGTTATGTCCGTTATGTTCGTTATGTCCGTTATGTCCGTTATGTCCGTTATGTTCGTTATGTTCGGTTATGTCCGTTATGTCCGTTATGTCCGTTATGTCCGTTATGTTCGTTATGTCCGTTATGTCCGTTATGTCCGTTATGTCCGTTATGTTCGTTATGTCCGTTATGTCCGTTATGTTCGTTATGTCCGTTATAGTTCGTTATGTCCGTTATGTCCGTTATGTCCGTTATGTCCGTTATGTCCGTTATGTTCGTTATGTCCGTTATGTCCGTTATGTCCGTTATGTCCGTTATGTCCGTTATGTCCGTTATGTCCGTTATGTCCGTTATGTCTCGGTTATGTCCGTTATGTCCGTTATGTCCGTTATGTTCGTTATGTCCGTTATGTTCGTTATGTCCGTTATGTCCGTTATGTTCGTTATGTTCGTTATGTCCGTTATGTTCCGTTATGTTCGTTGTGTCCGTTATGTCCGTTATGTTCGTTATGTCTCGTTATGTCCGTTATGTCCGTTATGTCCGTTATGTCCGTTATGTCCGTTATGTCCGTTATGTTCGTTATGTCCGTTATGTCCGTTATGTTCGTTGTGTCCGTTGTATGTCCGTTATGTCCGTTATGTCCGTTATGTCCGTTATGTTCGTTATGTTCGTTATGTCCGTTATGTCCGTTATGTTCGTTATGTCCGTTATGTCCGTTATGTCCGTTATGTCCGTTATGTCCGTTATGTCCGTTATGTTCGTTATGTTCGTTATGTTCGTTATGTCCGTTATGTTCGTTATGTCCGTTATGTCCGTTATGTCCGTTATGTTCGTTATGTCCGTTATGTCCGTTATGTCCGTTTATGTCCGTTTATGTCCGTTATGTCCGTTATGTCCGTTATGTCCGTTATGTTCGTTTTATGTCCGTTATGTCCGTTAGTTGTGTTCGTTATGTCCGTTATGTCCGTTATGTCCGTTATGTCCGTTATGTCCGTTATGTCCGTTATGTCCGTTATGTCCGTTATGTCCGTTATGTCCGTTATGTCCGTTATGTCCGTTATGTCCGTTATGTCCGTTATGTCGTTTATGTCCGTTATGTCCGTTATGTTCGTTATGTCCGTTATGTCCGTTATGTCCGTTATGTTCGTTATGTCCGTTATGTCCGTTATGTCCGTTATGTCCGTTATGTCCGTGTATGTCCGTTATGTCCGTTATGTCCGTTATGTCCGTTATGTCCGTTATGTCCGTTATGTCCGTTATGTCCGTTATGTCCGTTATGTCCGTTATGTTCGTTATGTCCGTTATGTCCGTTATGTCCGTTATGTCCGTTATGTCCGTTATGTCCGTTATGTCCGTTATGTCCGTTATGTCCGTTATGTCCGTTATGTCCGTTATGTCCGTTATGTCCGTTATGTCCGTTATGTCCGTTATGTCCGTTATGTTCGTTATGTCCGTTATGTCCGTTATGTCCGTTATGTCCGTTATGTCCGTTATGTCCGTTATGTCCGTTATGTCCGTTATGTCCGTTATGTCCGTTATGTCCGTTATGTCCGTTATGTCCGTTATGTCCGTTATGTTCGTTATGTCCGTTATGTCCGTTATGTCCGTTATGTCCGTTATGTCCGTTATGTCCGTTATGTCCGTTATGTCCGTTATGTCCGTTATGTCCGTTATGTCCGTTATGTCCGTTATGTCCGTTATGTTCGTTATGTCCGTTATGTCCGTTATGTCCGTTATGTCCGTTATGTCCGTTATGTCCGTTATGTCCGTTATGTCCGTTATGTCCGTTATGTCCGTTATGTCCGTTATGTCCGTTATGTCCGTTATGTCCGTTATGTCCGTTATGTTCGTTATGTCCGTTATGTCCGTTATGTCCGTTATGTCCGTTATGTCCGTTATGTCCGTTATGTCCGTTATGTCCGTTATGTCCGTTATGTTCGTTATGTCTCGTTATGTCCGTTATGTCCGTTATGTCCGTTATGTCCGTTATGTCCGTTATGTCCGTTATGTCCGTTATGTCCGTTATGTCCGTTATGTCCGTTATGTCCGTTATGTTCGTTATGTCCGTTATGTCCGTTATGTCCGTTATGTCCGTTATGTCCGTTATGTCCGTTATGTCCGTTATGTCCGTTATGTCCGTTATGTCCGTTATGTCCGTTATGTTCGTTATGTCCGTTATGTCCGTTATGTCCGTTATGTCCGTTATGTCCGTTATGTCCGTTATGTCCGTTATGTCCGTTATGTCCGTTATGTCCGTTATGTCCGTTATGTCCGTTATGTCCGTTATGTCCGTTATGTCCGTTATGTCCGTTATGTCCGTTATGTCCGTTATGTTCGTTATGTCCGTTATGTCCGTTATGTCCGTTATGTTCGTTATGTCCGTTATGTCCGTTATGTCCGTTATGTCCGTTATGTCCGTTATGTCCGTTATGTCCGTTATGTCCGTTATGTCCGTTATGTCCGTTATGTTCGTTATGTCCGTTATGTCCGTTATGTCCGTTATGTCCGTTATGTCCGTTATGTCCGTTATGTCCGTTATGTCCGTTATGTCCGTTATGTCCGTTATGTCCGTTATGTCCGTTATGTCCGTTATGTCCGTTATGTCCGTTATGTCCGTTATGTCCGTTATGTCCGTTATGTCCGTTATGTCCGTTATGTCCGTTATGTCCGTTATGTCCGTTATGTTCGTTATGTCCGTTATGTCCGTTATGTCCGTTATGTCCGTTATGTCCGTTATGTCCGTTATGTCCGTTATGTCCGTTATGTCCGTTATGTCCGTTATGTCCGTTATGTCCGTTATGTCCGTTATGTCCGTTATGTCCGTTATGTCCGTTATGTCCGTTATGTCCGTTATGTCCGTTATGTTCGTTATGTCCGTTATGTCCGTTATGTCCGTTATGTCCGTTATGTCCGTTATGTCCGTTATGTCCGTTATGTCTCGTTATGTCCGTTATGTCCGTTATGTCCGTTATGTCCGTTATGTCCGTTATGTCCGTTATGTCCGTTATGTCCGTTATGTCCGTTATGTCCGTTATGTCCGTTATGTCCGTTATGTCCGTTATGTCCGTTATGTCCGTTATGTCCGTTATGTCCGTTATGTCCGTTATGTCCGTTATGTCCGTTATGTCCGTTATGTCCGTTATGTCCGTTATGTCCGTTATGTCCGTTATGTCCGTTATGTCCGTTATGTCCGTTATGTCCGTTATGTCCGTTATGTCCGTTATGTCCGTTATGTCCGTTATGTCCGTTATGTCCGTTATGTCCGTTATGTCCGTTATGTCCGTTATGTCCGTTATGTCCGTTATGTCCGTTATGTCCGTTATGTCCGTTATGTCCGTTATGTCCGTTATGTCCGTTATGTCCGTTATGTCCGTTATGTCCGTTATGTCCGTTATGTCCGTTATGTTCGTTATGTCCGTTATGTCCGTTATGTCCGTTATGTCCGTTATGTCCGTTATGTCCGTTATGTCCGTTATGTCCGTTATGTCCGTTATGTCCGTTATGTCCGTTATGTCCGTTATGTCCGTTATGTCCGTTATGTCCGTTATGTCCGTTATGTCCGTTATGTCCGTTATGTCCGTTATGTCCGTTATGTCCGTTATGTCCGTTATGTCCGTTATGTCCGTTATGTCCGTTATGTCCGTTATGTCCGTTATGTCCGTTATGTTCGTTATGTCCGTTATGTCCGTTATGTCCGTTATGTCCGTTATGTCCGTTATGTCCGTTATGTCCGTTATGTCCGTTATGTCCGTTATGTCCGTTATGTCCGTTATGTCCGTTATGTCCGTTATGTCCGTTATGTCCGTTATGTCCGTTATGTCCGTTATGTCCGTTATGTTCGTTATGTCCGTTATGTTCGTTATGTCCGTTATGTCCGTTATGTCCGTTATGTCCGTTATGTCCGTTATGTCCGTTATGTCCGTTATGTCCGTTATGTTCGTTATGTCCGTTATGTCCGTTATGTTCGTTATGTTCGTTATGTCCGTTATGTCCGTTATGTCCGTTATGTCCGTTATGTCCGTTATGTCCGTTATGTCCGTTATGTCCGTTATGTCCGTTATGTCCGTTATGTCCGTTATGTCCGTTATGTCCGTTATGTCCGTTATGTCCGTTATGTCCGTTATGTCCGTTATGTCCGTTATGTCCGTTATGTCCGTTATGTCCGTTATGTCCGTTATGTCCGTTATGTCCGTTATGTCCGTTATGTCCGTTATGTCCGTTATGTCCGTTATGTCCGTTATGTCCGTTATGTCCGTTATGTCCGTTATGTCCGTTATGTCCGTTATGTCCGTTATGTCCGTTATGTCCGTTATGTCCGTTATGTCCGTTATGTCCGTTATGTCCGTTATGTCCGTTATGTCCGTTATGTCCGTTATGTCCGTTATGTTCGTTATGTCCGTTATGTCCGTTATGTCCGTTATGTTCGTTATGTCCGTTATGTCCGTTATGTCCGTTATGTCCGTTATGTCCGTTATGTCCGTTATGTCCGTTATGTCCGTTATGTCCGTTATGTCCGTTATGTCCGTTATGTCCGTTATGTCCGTTATGTCCGTTATGTCCGTTATGTCCGTTATGTCCGTTATGTCCGTTATGTCCGTTATGTCCGTTATGTCCGTTATGTCCGTTATGTCCGTTATGTCCGTTATGTCCGTTATGTTCGTTATGTCCGTTATGTCCGTTATGTCCGTTATGTCCGTTATGTCCGTTATGTTCGTTATGTCCGTTATGTCCGTTATGTCCGTTATGTCCGTTATGTCCGTTATGTCCGTTATGTCCGTTATGTCTCGTTATGTCCGTTATGTCCGTTATGTTCGTTATGTCCGTTATGTCCGTTATGTCCGTTATGTCCGTTATGTCCGTTATGTCCGTTATGTTCGTTATGTCCGTTATGTCCGTTATGTCCGTTATGTCCGTTATGTCCGTTATGTCCGTTATGTCCGTTATGTCCGTTATGTCCGTTATGTCCGTTATGTCCGTTATGTCCGTTATGTCCGTTATGTCCGTTATGTCCGTTATGTCCGTTATGTCCGTTATGTCCGTTATGTCCGTTATGTCCGTTATGTCCGTTATGTCCGTTATGTCCGTTATGTCCGTTATGTCCGTTATGTCCGTTATGTCCGTTATGTCCGTTATGTCCGTTATGTCCGTTATGTCCGTTATGTCCGTTATGTCCGTTATGTCCGTTATGTTCGTTATGTCCGTTATGTCCGTTATGTCCGTTATGTCCGTTATGTCCGTTATGTCCGTTATGTCCGTTATGTCCGTTATGTCCGTTATGTCCGTTATGTTCGTTATGTCCGTTATGTCCGTTATGTCCGTTATGTCCGTTATGTCCGTTATGTCCGTTATGTCCGTTATGTCCGTTATGTCCGTTATGTCCGTTATGTCCGTTATGTCCGTTATGTCCGTTATGTCCGTTATGTCCGTTATGTCCGTTATGTCCGTTATGTCCGTTATGTCCGTTATGTCCGTTATGTCCGTTATGTCCGTTATGTCCGTTATGTCCGTTATGTCCGTTATGTCCGTTATGTCCGTTATGTCCGTTATGTCCGTTATGTTCGTTATGTCCGTTATGTCCGTTATGTCCGTTATGTCCGTTATGTCCGTTATGTCCGTTATGTCCGTTATGTCCGTTATGTCCGTTATGTCCGTTATGTCCGTTATGTCCGTTATGTCCGTTATGTCCGTTATGTCCGTTATGTCCGTTATGTCCGTTATGTCCGTTATGTCCGTTATGTCCGTTATGTCCGTTATGTCCGTTATGTCCGTTATGTCCGTTATGTCCGTTATGTCCGTTATGTCCGTTATGTCCGTTATGTCCGTTATGTCCGTTATGTCCGTTATGTCCGTTATGTCCGTTATGTCCGTTATGTCCGTTATGTCCGTTATGTCCGTTATGTCCGTTATGTCCGTTATGTCCGTTATGTCCGTTATGTCCGTTATGTCCGTTATGTCCGTTATGTCCGTTATGTCCGTTATGTCCGTTATGTCCGTTATGTCCGTTATGTCCGTTATGTCCGTTATGTCCGTTATGTCCGTTATGTTCGTTATGTCCGTTATGTCCGTTATGTCCGTTATGTCCGTTATGTCCGTTATGTCCGTTATGTCCGTTATGTCCGTTATGTCCGTTATGTCCGTTATGTTCGTTATGTCCGTTATGTCCGTTATGTTCGTTATGTCCGTTATATTGTGCGTTATGTC
>JAEIFI010000698.1:0-16873 GCA_018901815.1 Zaprionus lachaisei
AGAACCTTTGTTTAGAGGGGCAAAGTTTACTGCGCTTCAAACTTATACTATCGATTAATCTTAATATACCGTTGTGATCAACAAGAATTTTGGTAGACACTTTATGTAATCAAATGAAATGGATGTTGTTGGATGCTTTAGATTTGATTTGATTTAATGTATAAAGTTTAAAAAGTTACGGAGTGTAGTGGTGTGTCAGTTAGCGATCGAAAGATAATGATTTAACGATAATTAAAAAGGATATCGATAAATTGAACAAATTAATATATATTGAAAGTGATTATTTAAATAACTGTGATTGACAAATTGAGAGGTTTGCTAGATTTCCATAGTAATCCCTTGAAGACTTCAAGTTGCGAAATGAACGGATAGTCTAATCGTGCAGCATGGTCTGGATGGCTGTTGTGATAGAGTTGACTCAATTTGTATCTGGCGGTTGATCTATGTGTGTTGATGGTGTGTCGCTAATGGTTGTAGACGATTCTGCTGATGCTGATGATCCTGCTGCCGATGATGATGGTGATGATGATTCATTATGTTACTCAATAAACGCTGGTTTGGGCCCTTGATGAATATATTGTTTTTATTATTTTTTTATTTTATTTTATTTAATTAGTTTATAGTCGGACTAAGGTCAGTCGACTGTTTAAAAGTAAAGAAAAAAATACAATTAATAGTTATAATTAATAATTTTAAGTTAAAAGTAAAATCTTAACTGTGAGAAAAGAAATAAAAAGAAATTAATTGAATTGAGTTTACATTGGGATAAAAAAATGAAAGAGCCGATCCAACATTTGTTGCAGAGGATTGGGGAAAACCCAGAAAAACCCAATCAGATCAGGAGAGTTAGTGTTAGTAAGCAAAAACCTAATCAAAATAGCGATTAGAATGTTCAAACATGCAGTTAGTTAAAAAGTACTACTGTTACTAGAAAGAAGATAAGTATATATTAAACTAGTTACTAGAAAGGTGAGTAAGGATTTGTACTTTTAAGCAAGATACAGAATTATTGTTGTTGTTAGCGATAATGTAATATAGTTTATTATAGTCCGAACATAGTACCCTGAAAGGCTCATGCAGGGCATAGTTCGAACTACAATTGGAAAGTTTTAGAGGAAGATAATTACGGGTGATTCTACCAGGGACAGAGAAGTGTAGTCGACTAAGCAAGTCGTTACTATCTATGTCCCCTTGTATAAGGTTATAAATAAATACCACACCAAGCATAGTTCTACGATTGGCTAGGGAAGGCAGATTTAGTAACAAAAGTCTACTAGGATAGGAAGGAAGTCTTGAATTTACGTCCCAGTTAAGGCCTCGCAAGGCAAAAATTAAAAAGTTTTTCTGTACGGATTCAATGCGATCCTTGTGAACTGTGTACTGAGGACTCCAGACACATGATCCGTACTCTAGAATTGGACGAACAAGCGAGGTGAAAAGAGTCTTAGTTAGGTAAGGATCGTCAAACTCCTTAGACCATCTCTTAATAAAGCCGAGCACACCCATAGCTTTATTAACCATTGATGATATATGTTCGCAAAACTTGAGTTTGCGGTCCAAACGGACACCTAGATCATCAACCAGGGAAATTCTTTCCAAGGTACAACCACAAAGAGAGTAAGATACGTACTTTGGACAGGCTCGTGAGAATGTCATCAGCTTGCATTTGGAGCTGTTCAGATTAAGGAGATTTGCACGACACCAAGAATAGAAACAATTTAAGTCAGATTGAAGGCGTAAATGACAGGAGTCGTCTCTAAATTGAAAACAGAGCTTGACATCATCAGCATACATGAGAGTACGGGAATTAAGTATGACCGTTGGAAGGTCATTGATGAAAAGTGTAAAAAGCAGGGGACCTAAATGGCTTCCCTGAGGAACACCAGATGTGGCATGAACGGCGTAAGAAAGATTATTCTTAAAGAGGACTCGTTGGGTTCTGTCATCCAAATAGCTCACAATCCAACTAAGAAGTTTTGGTGAGAAACCGAGAAGATTCAGTTTATGTGCAAGAAGAGAATGGTTGACTGAGTCAAATGCCTTACTGAAATCAGTATAAATGACATCGGTTTGAAGATTTTTCTGAAATCCTTTTACCACAAAGGATGTCAGCTCAAGCAAATTTGTCGTGGTAGAACGACGTTTTACGAATCCGTGTTGAAAAGGGGATATAACGGATCTGCTAAAATGTTGCAAGTGAGGAGTTATAACATTCTCGAAGAATTTAGGTATAGCCGATAATTTAGAGATACCTCTATAATTACTTGCATCAGACTTACTGCCTTTTTGAATAAAGGTATAATAAATGATTCCTTCCATATGGAAGGAAAGGAGGCGGTGTCTAAGGACAGCGAAAATAATTTGAGCAATGGCTTACATAAGGAATTGGCACAATATCTAAGTACACAGGCGGGGATATGTATTTAACTTCGTAAGGTCCATCTCAAGGCGGCTCCGGCGTAATCTGTGCACTGTATCGTCGTGTAGTGTTAAAATACAAATGGCTTTCAACTAGATCTTTTACAAATTTAGTTTGAGGTCCTTCCTATCCCTATGAAAAAATATCTCTAGAGTCGAAGCGTTGTTCCTTAGACGAGCTGTGCTGCTGTTGTTTGAATATCAGGCTTAAATGCTGATCATAATCCTAACAGGATGATTGGTAGTTTGCTTGACACATTATTACTGTTTTAAGAATTCGGTGGCAACGTTTAACGATTCCATCAGCTTGCGGGTGATATGCAGTAGTACGTATATGGTTGATGTCGAAAGCCGTGTCTGCCCTGGTCTGTGTTGTAACATGCAGGTACTCCAAAGCGTGGTATCCAAACGTTAATATGAGCTGCGGCTACCGTCTCCGCTTGCATGTCTTCAGTTGGAACAGCTTCCAGCCACCAGGTGTAGCGGACAGTATCTCAATTGGCCAGATTGGGTAAAGGTCCATTTAAGTCCAAATTTATGTGTTCGAAACGATGTGCTGTCAACTGATAGTATTGATGTGGTGAAGGAATATGACGGGTTACTTTGCATCTTTGACAAGCAAGCAATGTTTGAAAAAAATGACAATTTCCTAGCTCATCGTTGTTTGTCGATCTTAATTGTAGATCTAATGCCTCCATGAGAGATGTTGTGAAGTTTGTAGGTGATTGATGAGTGACTATGGAATAAATGGTCGAGATTTTTAAGCTCTGGGAAATCGCTTATTTGCTGGTAGTTGATTATGTTGCTTTCGAGGGCTGATAAGCGAGATAATGTTTCTGCTGTGGTGTTCTCGATTCCAGCGAAGTGTAGGATGGTTGTTGTGAAGTGACCAATAAAGTCAAATTAGCGGAGTTGTCTTGGTGACACCTTGAGTGAAGGCGAAGGCCTAAAATAAGGCCCGGCCATCTCTACTTACAACCACAAAACCAAACATGATACTACTAGACAGACCCCAGCCCACATATTTCGGTATGCAGGGCAACCGGGCTTAGATACCCAACTTAACAAAGAAAATAAAATTAACGAAATTAATAAAAACAGAAAAGAATATGAAATTGATACAAAATATAGACAAGGACCGCTACAGAGATGTAAACTATTGAATCCCTTTAAATTAAATAAATATAATAATTTAATACAAAACTACCAATAGAAATAGGGAAGTTCACTATTTTAAGACTCAGTTCAAAAAACAAAAGAAAATTAACCAAATTACCATCCCACACGCCCCTGTCTCACAGTAATCCTACTCTTCATCTTTACCACAACATGTTACACCCAACAAATCCAAATAAATAACAGCCATACCAACCATGGATATCTGATAAGCCTATACAGATGTCATCTGCATACGAGCACTATTGCTTAAGAATTAATAGTATAACTGACCATTTTAGCTAAAGTATAGCTAACTATAATAATGTACCTCATATCCAGTTGTTATATAATAAATTGCTTAGGGAACTAAACGGATTCAACTTACACCAAGTGTTCCCGGGAGAACGTAGGAGGACAGATCTAAATTTGTCTTGATGTAGTAGTTGTTATAGTTGTTATAGTAGTTATAGTTGTTATAGTTGTTATAGTTGTTATAGTTGTTATAGTTGTTATAGTTGTTATAGTTGTTATAGTTGTTATAGTTGTTATAGTTGTTATAGTTGTTATAGTTGTTATAGTTGTTATAGTTGTTATAGTTGTTATAGTTGTTATAGTTGTTATAGTTGTTATAGTTGTTATAGTTGTTATAGTTGTTATAGTTGTTATAGTTGTTATAGTTGTTATAGTTGTTATAGTTGTTATAGTTGTTATAGTTGTTATAGTTGTTATAGTTGTTATAGTTGTTATAGTTGTTATAGTTGTTATAGTTGTTATAGTTGTTATAGTTGTTATAGTTGTTATAGTTGTTATAGTTGTTATAGTTGTTATAGTTGTTATAGTTGTTATAGTTGTTATAGTTGTTATAGTTGTTATAGTTGTTATAGTTGTTATAGTTGTTATAGTTGTTATAGTTGTTATAGTTGTTATAGTTGTTATAGTTGTTATAGTTGTTATAGTTGTTATAGTTGTTATAGTTGTTATAGTTGTTATAGTTGTTATAGTTGTTATAGTTGTTATAGTTGTTATAGTTGTTATAGTTGTTATAGTTGTTATAGTTGTTATAGTTGTTATAGTTGTTATAGTTGTTATAGTTGTTATAGTTGTTATAAGTGTTATAGTTGTTATAGTTGTTATAGTTGTTATAGTTGTTATAGTTGTTATAGTTGTTATAGTTGTTATAGTTGTTATAGTTGTTATAGTTGTTATAGTTGTTATAGTTGTTATAGTTGTTATAGTTGTTATAGTTGTTATAGTTGTTATAGTTGTTATAGTTGTTATAGTTGTTATAGTTGTTGTAGTTGTTTCCCTAGGTTTTAGGTAAAAAACACTAGTGTTTCACTTTTCCTAGTGTTCATATACTTCCGCACAGCGTGTGCTTATATTCAATGATTGCTTAATACTAGCGAGTACAATAGGGAGAGACCTTAACTATGCTTAACTAGGAACAGTAGCAGAGGGGAAAGCTTTCATTGAGTGAAAGCTTCGCTTAAACGGGAAGCTTGTATTCCAAGCATAAGCTTTAGATTAACCCATTAGTTATCTATTCGATACGAACATCCCGCCGCCCTTGCATAATATGCAATTTTAAACCTCATATTGACATTTTCATATGCATTTTTTGAAGGCTCATTATAGGTAAAAATTAAGATTACTTTTAACATTATGAGCTACAAGTGCACGACAAAGTCCAGCCAAACACTGTGAAAACGCTACTGGCCCGCCAGCTCTGTTTGCATGGAAGCCTTTCCTACCGATGTCGGAATATACATCTGCTCCTAGGACAATGGATATGGTGGACGGCTTGTTGAAATTGTCGTCAGCCAGAACGTGGCCTTCAAAACGCTCCCTGACAACTGGATTGACGACTGTGAGTGGTGTACGGATTCTCAAAGCTTCAATATCAAGCTTCAATATCACATCCAATCGGAACCCATCAGAAGCCTTGGACCGGATGTCTGCTGTACACGCATTGCAGACGTAAAGGATGCGTCGATCAGTGACACTGGCGCTCACGGGTCAATTAGTGCGCGCGTCTCGGCCACAGTGTTTCCATTGTCGATCAGAATGATCGCTGTGGGTAGCAATTTGGGATTCCGGTGGTCCAGCAGCGTGGTCAGAGATGACGATTTTTTCTGGGTTGCCGATTGAATGGGAATAGAACCTTGACGGACCTTCTAATGGAAGTGAAGAAGAGTATGATGGCTATGATGACAAATGCCACATTTGTCTTTACTTCTGCACGTCCCTTCCGAATGTTCGTGAGCCAAACAATTGGCACAGTAATTATTGATAAGGACTGCATTCACTCGTTTTTCGGCATTGAGCCGATCTACATCTTCGCAGGGGATGAATACCTCAGTAGACTCTGCATCGGAAGCAATTAGTTTCTCTACTGCGCTCGGCAGGATTGTTAAAGCGAGGAGACATTTTTACAGAATGAGTGATGGCTGTATAGCAGTCATTAAAACGAAAAGAAACAAAAAAATACTAACGCTACAGTCAGGTGCTGACTGTATAAGGCCATGGATTATCATATTATAACGTAATAAAAATTTTAACGGTATGGAATCGCCGCCCGAATATTATTAGAATAAAATAAATAAAAAAATAAAATAATATAATAAATAATTAATAAATGAAAATTCGCACCCGCCTCAACCGGGAGTTGAACACACGCACTCTCACAGCCGTCCGCCACTCTAACCACTCGGCCATTGCCTCACTCCTTGACAGATCGGCAAAGCTGCATTGTCAACCAATTTTGTTACCATACAATGCAATTAAAAAGTTTAAAATGCTGTGTGTCTGACGCGGTATGGAATCGCCGCCCGAATATTATTAGAATATAATAAATAAAATAAAATAATAAGTAATTAATAAATGAAAATTTGCACCCGCCTCAACCGGGAGTTGAACACACGCACTCTCTCACAACCGTCCGCCACTCTAACCACTCGGCCATTGCCTCACTCCTTGGCCTATCGGCAAAGCTGCATTGTCAACCAATTTTGTTATCATACAATGCAAATAAAAAATTTAAAATGCTGTGTGGCTAGATTTGAACTTCGGTATGCTTGCGTAAATTAGGTCTGCTTAAGTATAAATGTATGTTCAAAGTGAGTTTAATTCGTATCATATCTCACTTATTAATAGTCCGATTTAAATGAAATTTTCACATAACGCCCGTGGCAAAGTATTTGTCATGTAAGATATACAACTTTGGTTGTTGAGCTAATATTGTAGTTTTTAAATAGTTATTACTGATTTACGGAGGCGGGAAGGGGCGTGTCCAAATTTTAAAAAAAACTTTGAGACACTGCAATATATACGTATGTTGTCGCAAAATTTGATGACTCTAGCTCTTATACTTTCTGAGATCCAGGTGTTCATACAGACAGACGGACAGACGGACAGACAGACATGGCTCAATCGACTCGGCTACTGATACTGATTCAGAGTATATATAGTTTATGGGGTCGGAGATGCCTCCTTCTGCCTGTTACGCACAATTCCGTTCCGACAAACACAATAGTCCATGAAGTTTTTTAAAATCCATGGCCTAAAAATAAAAGAAGAAAATAATTAAATATGTTTGGATGCAAATTAATTTTCGTTTTTCACAATTGGACCATTAAAAGATGAAAGGAGGTCATCTTGGAGAGGATGCAGTATTGGTGATGAGAAGTTCTACAACTCGGACTCGATCATTAGCTCCTGGATATGTTGGTTGAGTGCGACCAAGACGCCATTCGTTAATGGGAAGATTGTCTTCCTTAACAATAATTAAATCGTTTACTTCAAGGTTTTTCTTCGGACTTTGCCATTTACTACCCTTATATGATTCCTTTCAATATTCATGATTCAAACGAACACAGAATTGTTGTTGGATTGCTTTGAGCCGTTGCCAGCGATTGATGATAGAAGATGACTTCTCGTTAATCTCAGGTTCGGCTGTAGATAATAAAGAACCTCCAATGAGAAAATGGCCAGGACTTAGGGCTAATGAATCCGTCGGATCTTTAGACATCGGTGAAATTGGTCTCGAATTAAGGCATACTTCAATTTTGGATAGAAGGGTAGCGAATTCTTCGAAAGTATACTGAGCAAAAGAAGTAGATTTATAGAATAAGGTCTTAAAACTTTTGACTCCTGCTTCCCAAATTCCTCCCATATGAGAAGCGCCTGTGGGTATAAAATGCCAAGTGAGAGGTTGATGGACAAATTTTTAAATGATATGATCCTTTGCAGAGTGGAGAAAATCATCATTGAAAGCTCTCGCAGAGCCAACAAAATTTTTTCCGTTGTCGGCATGTACTTGCAATGGACAGCCTCGTCTGGAGGAATGTACTCGAGTAAAGGCTGCAAGAAACGTATCGGTGGTCAGTAGTTGCTTCCAAATGGATGGCCTTGGTACAAAAGCAGACGAATACGCAAACATATCCTTTGGAAGTGCGGCATGCACGACCAATAATGCTTTGTATTTCAAATGGCACAGCAAAATCAATACCTGTATAGGTAAACGGTCTGGAAAAAGTGGTCCGATGAACGGGTAAATCACGCATAAGCTGAGACTGAATTCCCTTACAGGAATTAATTATGCCCTTTACTAAATTCCGAAGTTTTGGAATCCAATATTTGGACCTTATAAGTCGAACAAGGAGTTGATTCCCTCCGTGAAGTGCAATGCTTTAGCCATTTTGGCCCATGCCACCATAAGCCACAGGATATTAATTCTTGGGAGACCATGCCACGACTTGTCAAATCAGCAGGATTATCTTCAGATTGAACGTAATGCAATTATGTAGGAGAAGTAGATTGACAATCTTGTCCATGTACAGAGTGGCTTACATAGCCAGGCCAGACGATCGTCGAATCTGTCCAACTGAATAATTCATATGATTCCAGAGGCAATTGAGGAAGACAAGCTGCAATAAGTTCTGTAAGAAGTACAGCTCCACATAACTCAAGTCGGGGTAAGGATATTGTTTTAACAGGCCCAACACGCGACTTTGCTGTAAGGAGATGGCATGAAATATCGTTCTTGTGTTTGATCCGAGCGTAAATTGCTGCACCGTAAGCACGTTGAGAAGCATCATAAAACCCGTGCAATTGGTTTTCTGTTTGAGGACGGAAACCTTACCATCGGGGAATACGTATGCCACCCAGGTATTTATAGCTACCAAGGAAGTCACGCCATTTTTGGAGAAGATCGTCCGGCAGGCAGTCATCCCAGCTACAGTTGCTGCATGAACATTTTGGCTTGAACAACAAAGGGAGAGAGCCACCCTGCTGGGTCGAAAAGATTTGTAATATGGGCTAATACTTCCCGTTTTGAGTAAGCTAGTTGGTAACTCATTCGATGTTGCTTTCCATCGAATCCCTACAGTTTTTGCCGTGCTGACTTCTTCAATGTCAAAAATACTAACGCTACAGTCAGGTGCTGACTGTATAAGGCCATGGATTATCATATTATACCGTAATAAAAATTTTAACGGTATGGAATCGCCGCCCGAATATTATTAGAATAAAATAAATAAAAAAATAAAATAATATATTAAATAATTAATAAATGAAAATTCGCACTCGCTGTGCAGACTGGCATGGATCGCTACATCCAAATTAAGAGAAAACTCAGCCCGCAAAACAATAAGGCGGGTAATCAACCCAAAATGAATCGAGCCAACAACGGCAATGAAAACTCTGCAATAAACAGTAGGGGAACCAAAAAGACCAGGCCTCCACCTATATTCATACGAGAACAGAGTACAAACGATTTTGTAGATTAACTCGTTGCATTAGTTGGTGACAGCAAATTTCACATTATCCCGCTCATAAAAGGAAATATTCATGAAACAAAACTACAGATTCAAACAGAAGCAGATCACCGTATAGTGACTAAATACCTAAATGAAGCTGTTACAGGTAGTACTTAAAGGCATTGAAGCAACAGTGACACCTACCGAAATAATTAAGGCTCTAAAGCTCAAAAACTTTTCTGCAAAAACAGCTATTAATATTGTAAACAAAGACATAGTTCCGCAGCCACTATTTAAAATAGAACTCCAACCAGAGGTCCATGCACTAAAGAAAAAGAAAGTGCATCCAATATACAATCTACAATACTTGCTACACCGGAGGATCACCGTGGAGGAGCCGCACAAACGTATCAATCCAGTTCAATATACTAATTGCCAAGAATATGGCCACACCAAGGCATACTGCACCCTTAAGTCCGTATGTGTTGTCTGTAGCGGACCTCATACAACCACTAACTACCCAAAAATAAGGAAGATAAGTCTGGGAGAAATGCAGTAACTGCGGAGAAAAACATACTGCAAACTACAGAGGCTGTGTGGTTTATAAAGAATTGAACAAACGTATTGCCACAGCACATACATACAACAAAGTCAATTTTTACTCTCCGCAACCGATGTTTCAACCACCCTTAACTGTCTCAAGCACTACTCCTAGAATTTCTTTCGCTAGCGCCTTAAAATGCGGACTCCGCCCCGCCCCACCGACAAGAACTGCTCATTCCCAACATACATTGACAAATATCCAACAGACTCAACAAAGTGGCATCGAAGCTATGATGCTATCCCTACAGCATAGCTTGAAAGACTTCATGACGTTCATGCAAAATACTTTGCAAGATACAACTTCTTGTATCTTCAAAATCCCCTACATGCTTAAAATAGCCACATGTAGTCTTACCAATGCTTTTAAACAAGAGGAAAAATCAGCCAACATTTATATATCGAGCAACTCTCTCCCACCAGCACTAAGCACCCTTTGTGGAGAGCTCACAGAAACCTTAAGACTCCAATAGCATCAATTATGCCACTACAAAGTCCCTCTGGCACCTGGCACCTGGCCAAATAGCGATAAGGAAAAAATTTAATTCCGACCATGTGAATTAGCAAAGGTTATCAAAGTGCAACTGAAGCAAAGAAAATCGCCTGACTTCGACTTAATAACTCCAAAAATTATCATTGAACTCTCAAAGTGTGCTATTCTGTACATCTGCTTGTTATTCAACGCAATCGCCAAGCTTGGACCATAGTAGATAAAACGCAGCCATCATCATATAGACCGATAAGCTTACTAACTTGTCTCTCAAAGTTGTTTGAAAAATGCTACTACTGCGAATTAGCCCTCATCTTAAAATAAACAACACACTTCCAACACATCAATCGAATCACGTCAGAAATTCGTACTGCTTTTGAACATCAAGAAAATTGCACAGCCACTTTTCTAGACGTCGCGCAGGCAATTGACAGAGTGTGGCTGGATGCACTTTGTTTAAAATAATTAAGCTGTTGCCCCAAAACACACATAAGCTACTGAAGTCGTACCTATACAACAGAGTGTTTGCAATAAGATGCAATACAAGCACCACACATGATTGCGCAATCGAAGCTGGAGTGCCACAAGGCAGTGTTCTGGGTCCAATCCTATACACCCTGTATACGGCGGTTTTCCCCACAGACTACAATCTAACAACCTCCACGTTCGCTGATGATACCGCGATACTAAGTCGCTCCAAATGCCCAACAAAAGCCACGGCACTCCTATCCCAACACTTAACATCTGTAGAACGATGGCTTGCCGACGGGAGATTTTCAATAAATGTACAAAAAATGCAAGCAGGTTACCTTTACCTTAAGCAAACAAACATGCCCACCACTGCTCCTGAATAACATATGCATTCCACAAGCCGACGAGGTATCATATCTGGGTGTTCATCTGGACAGGCGGCTCACTTAGAGCAAACATATAGAAGTACCGCGTAGACTATACGGTGTAGATTATACGATTGTCTACGTGTCGACAATCAAATGTCGACAATGTTTGAAGACAACACGCCGACAATGGCTTAATAAAGAAAATATAATACATTTTATTAAATAAAGAACAATTTATTCATTTTTATTTTATTCGTTATGGTCATCTTCTGAAATATCTTTAACTCTTAATGAATAATATATATGTACAAGTTTTTTTGATCTTTCAAATAAAAGCTTATTTCTTGCACACAGTGATGGGCCACGACACGTCATCTGTGATTGTCGACAGCGTTACGTTAACAATGCGTCGACAATGTCATAAATGCGTCGAAAATGTCGACTGTGTAGACAATATGAAGAGTTGGTCTCCGCGCAGAATTAATAATAGAATCAGTTCGATAAAAGAGGGGGGATCGTGCGTAAAAAACTGACTGTATAAGGCCATGGATTATCATATTATACCGTAATAAAAATTTTAACGGTATGGAATCGCCGCCCGAATATTATTAGAATAAAATAAAAAAAAAAATAAAATAAAATAATAAATAATTAATAAATGAAAATTCGCACCCGCCTCAACCGGGAGTTGAACACACGCACTCTCTCACAGCCGTCCGCCACTCTAACCACTCGGCCATTGCCTCACTCCTTGACCCATCGGCAAAGCTGCAGTGTCAACCAATTTTGTTACCATACAATGCAAATAAAAAGTTTAAAATGCTGTGTGTCTGACGCGGTATGGAATCGCCGCCCGAATATTATTAGAATAAAATAAATAAAAAAATAAAATAAAACAATAAGTAATTAATAAATGAAAATTCGCACCCGCCTCAACCGGGAGTTGAACACACGCACTCTCTCACGGCCGTCCGCCACTCTAACCACTCGGCCATTGCCTCACTCCTTGGCCCATCGGCAAAGCTGCATTGTCAACCAATTTTGTTACCATACAATGCAAATAAAAAGTTTAAAATGCTGTGTGTCTGACGCGGTATGGAATCGCCGCCCGCCAATATTATTAGAATAAAATAAATAAAAAAAATAAAATAATAAGTAATTAATAAATGAAAATTCGCACCCGCCTCAACCGGGAGTCGAACACACGCACTCTCTCACGGCCGTCCGCCACTCTAACCACTCGGCCATTGCCTCACTCCTTGGCCCATCGACAAAGCTGCATTGTCAACCAATTTTGTTACCATACAATGCAAATAAAAAGTTTAAAATGATGTGTGTCTAGATTTGAACTTCGGTATGCTTGCGTAAATTAGGTCTGCTTAAGTATAAATGTATGTTCAAAGTGAGTTTAATTCGTATCATATCTCACTTATTAATAGTCCGATTTAAATGAAATTTTCACATAACGCCCGTGGCAAAGTATTTGTCATGTAAGATATACAACTTTGGTTGTTGAGCTAATATTGTAGTTTTTAAATAGTTATTACTGATTTACGGAGGCGGGAAGGGGCGTGTCCAAATTTTAAAAAACTTTGAGACACTGCAATATATACGTATGTTGTCGCAAAATTTGATGACTCTAGCTCTTATACTTTCTGAGATCCAGGTGTTCATACAGACAGACAGACGGACAGACGGACAGACAGACATGGCTCAATCGACTCGGCTACTGATACTGATTCAGAATATATATAGTTTATGGGGTCGGAGATGCCTCCTTCTGCCTGTTACGCACAATTCCGTTCCGACAAACACAATAGACCATGAATTTTTTAAAATCCATGGCTAAAATAAAATAAAATATTAACGCTACAGTCAGGTGCTGACTGTATAAGCCATAGGTGATTGTCAATATTTTACCATAATAAATTTTAAAGGTTTTTAATTTTTATGGAATCGCCGCCCGAATATTATTAGAATAAAATAAATAAAAAAAATAAAATAAAATAATAAATAATTAATAAATGAAAATTCGCACCCGCCTCAACCGGGAGTTGAACACACGCACTCTCTCACAGCCGTCCGCCACTCTAACCACTCGGCCATTGCCTCACTCCTTGGCCCATCGGCAAAGCTGCATTGTCAACCAATTTTGTTACCATACAATGCAAATAAAAAGTTTAAAATGCTGTGTGTCTGACGCGGTATGGAATCGCCGCCCGAATATTATTAGAATAAAATAAATAAAAAAATAAAATAAAATAATAAATAATTAATAAATGAAAATTCGCACCCGCCTCAACCGGGAGTTGAACACACGCACTCTCTCACAGCCGTCCGCCACTCTAACCACTCGGCCATTGCCTCACTCCTTGGCCCATCGGCAAAGCTGCATTGTCAACCAATTTTGTTACCATACAATGCAAATAAAAAGTTTAAAATGATGTGTGTCTGACCTAGATTTGAACTTCGGTATGCTTGCGTAAATTAGGTCTGCTTAAGTATAAATGTATGTTCAAAGTGAGTTTAATTCGTATCATATCTCACTTATTAATAGTCCGATTTAAATGAAATTTTCACATAACGCCCGTGGCAAAGTATTTGTCATGTAAGATATACAACTTTGGTTGTTGAGCTAATATTGTAGTTTTTAAATAGTTATTACTGATTTACGGAGGCGGGGAAGGGGCGTGTCCAAATTTTAAAAAAACTTTGAGACACTGCAATATATACGTATGTTGTCGCAAAATTTGATGACTCTAGCTCTTATACTTTCTGAGATCCAGGTGTTCATACAGACAGACAGACGGACAGACGGACAGACAGACATGGCTCAATCGACTCGGCTACTGATACTGATTCAGAATATATATAGTTTATGGGGTCGGAGATGCCTCCTTCTGCCTGTTACGCACAATTCCGTTCCGACAAACACAATAGTCCATGAATTTTTTTAAAATCCATGGCCTAAAAATAAAAAATAAAATAATAAATAATTAATAAATGAAAATTCGCACCCGCCTCAACCGGGAGTTGAACACACGCACTCTCTCACAGCCGTCCGCCACTCTAACCACTCGGCCATTGCCTCACTCCTTGGCCTATCGGCAAAGCTGCATTGTCAACCAATTTTGTTACCATACAATGCAAATAAAAAGTTTAAAATGCTGTGTGTCTGACGCGGTATGGAATCGCCGCCCGAATATTATTAGATAATAAAATTAAAAAAATAAAATAAAATAATAAGTAATTAATAAATGAAAATTCGCACCCGCCTCAACCGGGAGTTGAACACACGCACTCTCTCACAGCCGTCCGCCACTCTAACCACTCGGCCATTGCCTCACTCCTTGGCCCATCGGCAAAGCTGCATTGTCAACCAATTTTGTTACCATACAATGCAAATAAAAAAGTTTAAAATGCTGTGTGTCTGACGCGGTATGGAATCGCCGCCCGAATATTATTAGAATAAAATAAATAAAAAAAAATAAAATAAAATAATAAAGTAATTAATAAATGAAAATTCGCACCCGCCTCAACCGGGAGTTGAACACACGCACTCTCTCACAGCCGTCCGCCACTCTAACCACTCGGCCATTGCCTCACTCCTTGGCCCATCGGCAAAGCTGCATTGTCAACCAATTTTGTTACCATACAATGCAAATAAAAAGTTTAAAATGCTGTGTGTCTGACGCTAGATTTGAACTTCGGTATGCTTGCGTAAATTAGGTCTGCTTAAGTATAAATGTATGTTCAAAGTGAGTTTAATTCGTATCATATCTCACTTATTAATAGTCCGATTTAAATGAAATTTTCACATAACGCCCGTGGCAAAGTATTTGTCATGTAAGATATACAACTTTGGTTGTTGAGCTAATATTGTAGTTTTTAAATAGTTATTACTGATTTACGGAGGCGGGAAGGGGCGTGTCCAAATTTTAAAAAAAACTTTGAGACACTGCAATATATACGTATGTTGTCGCAAAATTTGATGACTCTAGCTCTTATACTTTCTGAGATCCAGGTGTTCATACAGACAGACAGACGGACAGACGGACAGACAGACATGGCTCAATCGACTCGGCTACTGATACTGATTCAGAATATATATAGTTTATGGGGTCGGAGATGCCTCCTTCTGCCTGTTACGCACAATTCCGTTCCGACAAACACAATAGACCATGAATTTTTTTAAAATCCATGGCCTAAAAAATAAAATAAAATAATAAATAATTAATAAATGAAAATTCGCACCCGCCTCAACCGGGAGTTGAACACACGCACTCTCTCACAGCCGTCCGCCACTCTAACCACTCGGCCATTGCCTCACTCCTTGGCCTATCGGCAAAGCTGCATTGTCAACCAATTTTGTTACCATACAATGCAAATAAAAAGTTTAAAATGCTGTGTGTCTGACGCGGTATGGAATCGCCGCCCGAATATTATTAGAATAAAATAAATAAAAAAAATAAAATAAAAAATAATAAGTAATTAATAAATGAAAATTCGCACCCGCCTCAACCGGGAGTTGAACACACGCACTCTCTCACAGCCGTCCGCCACTCTAACCACTCGGCCATTGCCTCACTCCTTGGCCCATCGGCAAAGCTGCATTGTCAACCAATTTTGTTACCATACAATGCAAATAAAAAGTTTAAAATGCTGTGTGTCTGACGCGGTATGGAATCGCCGCCCGAATATTATTAGAATAAAATAAATAAAAAAAAATAAAATAAAATAATAAATAATTAATAAATGAAAAATTCGCACCCGCCTCAACCGGGAGTTGAACACACGCACTCTCTCACAGCCGTCCGCCACTCTAACCACTCGGCCATTGCCTCACTCCTTGGCCCATCGGCAAAGCTGCATTGTCAACCAATTTTGTTACCATACAATGCAAATAAAAAAGTTTAAAATGTTTGTTTGACGCTTTAGATTTGAACTTCGGTATGCTTGCGTAAATTAGGTCTGCTTAAGTATAAATGTATGTTCAAAGTGAGTTTAATTCGTATCATATCTCACTTATTAATAGTCCGATTTAAATGAAATTTTCACATAACGCCCGTGGCAAAGTATTTGTCATGTAAGATATACAACTTTGGTTGTTGAGCTAATATTGTAGTTTTTAAATAGTTATTACTGATTTACGGAGGTGGAAGGGGCGTGTCCAAATTTTAAAAAAACTTTGAGACACTGCAATATATACGTATGTTGTCGCAAAAATTTGATGACTCTAGCTCTTATACTTTCTGAGATCCAGGTGTTCATACAGACAGACAGACGGACAGACGGACAGACAGACATGGCTCAATCGACTCGGCTACTGATACTGATTCAGAATATATATAGTTTATGGGGTCGGAGATGCCTCCTTCTGCCTGTTACGCACAATTCCGTTCCGACAAACACAATAGTCCATGAATTTTTATAAAAAAAATCCATGGCCTTACTAACGCTACAGTCAGGTGCTGACTGTATAAGGCCATGGATTATCATATTATACCGTAATAAAATTTTAACGGTATGGAATATGGAATCGCCGCCCGAATATTATTAGAATAAAATAAATAAAAAAAATAAAATAAAATAATAAATAATTAATAAATGAA
>JAEIFI010000706.1:0-73106 GCA_018901815.1 Zaprionus lachaisei
GCAGTTGATGGATCGCATCCAGGCCTACGGTTATACAACTGGGACAGGGACTGAAAAATGGCTGAAATAAGCCGACTTTTGCCGACACCGGCTCCGCCACCCACAAACTCATAAAATACCTTGTTTTGTTGGGAATTATGCAAAACATGGGTAAAATAGGTTTTCTGCTTAATATTAAGCGACTGAACAATTCTGGACAAATTTTCAGCCGATATTAGTGGCGGAAGTTTAACTACGCGAATAGTTTCTTCTGAATCAAGATTTTGATCACCATTGCCATTTACATTTAAAACATTTAGTTGAGAACTTATTTCTGGTAAACCTAACACTCTATACTCATCATCTTCCTGACCTGTTTCACCTATCCTATCCTCAATGTTGGTTTCCATTTCCATGGCCCTCCTAAGCCCGTCTTCTAAATCTTCTAATATATTATATTTCTTAAAATTATTCTTAACTAAATCCTCATTTTCGTTATATACACCCTCGCAATTCCTGTCAATTAATTCTACCTGTTCGTCCCTCCAAGGCAAATATAGCATTATTTAAAGCTACAGCAAAGGCCTGATCATCTCGTTGCCGCATAATCTCAGTAAGTTCAAAGAACTTTAAAGAATCCCATAGAGAAGATCCGTATATAGCACTATACGGATCATGCGAATCAGAAGTGGATTTGAAAATCCAACGATCTCCAACAGGACCAAGCTGTCTGAGATCGCCGAAAACAATAACAGAGATCCCTCCGAATGGTAAGTCTCTTTTATCTAAAATCTGTTTAAGACGGCTATCTAAATGTGAAAACATTTTTGCTCCGATCATTGATATTTCATCAATAATCAAAAGTTTAAGATCAATAAATCTTGAACGGAGGGTATTTAATAAGTCAGGTCCCAAATTTTTAAATGCGGTCCCAGATTGGTTTATTGGAAGGGAAAACATGGAATGAAGGGTAGAACCCCCTATTCCGAAAGCTGCCTTCCCTGTGGGAGCACACAAAAGAATTTTGGCAGTTGATGGATCGCATCCAGGCCTACGGTTATACAACTGGGACAGGGACTGAAAAATGGCTGAAATAAGCCGACTTTTGCCGACACCGGCTCCGCCACCCACAAACTCATAAAATACCTTGTTTTGTTGGGAATTATGCAAAACATGGGTAAAATAGGTTTTCTGCTTAATATTAAGCGACTGAACAATTCTGGACAAATTTTCAGCCGATATTAGTGGCGGAAGTTTAACTACGCGAATAGTTTCTTCTGAATCAAGATTTTGATCACCATTGCCATTTACATTTAAAACATTTAGTTGAGAACTTATTTCTGGTAAACCTAACACTCTATACTCATCATCTTCCTGACCTGTTTCACCTATCCTATCCTCAATGTTGGTTTCCATTTCCATGGCCCACCTAAGCCCGTCTTCTAAATCTTCTAATATATTATATTTCTTAAAATTATTCTTAACTAAATCCTCATTTTCGTTATATACACCCTCGCAATTCCTGTCAATTAATTCTACCTGTTCGTCCCTCCAAGGCAAATATAGCATTATTTAAAGCTACAGCAAAGGCCTGATCATCTCGTTGCCGCATAATCTCAGTAAGTTCAAAGAACTTTAAAGAATCCCATAGAGAAGATCCGTATATAGCACTATACGGATCATGCGAATCAGAAGTGGATTTGAAAATCCAACGATCTCCAACAGGACCAAGCTGTCTGAGATCGCCGAAAACAATAACAGAGATCCCTCCGAATGGTAAGTCTCTTTTATCTAAAATCTGTTTAAGACGGCTATCTAAATGTGAAAACATTTTTGCTCCGATCATTGATATTTCATCAATAATCAAAAGTTTAAGATCAATAAATCTTGAACGGAGGGTATTTAATAAGTCAGGTCCCAAATTTTTAAATGCGGTCCCAGATTGGTTTATTGGAAGGGAAAACATGGAATGAAGGGTAGAACCCCCTATTCCGAAAGCTGCCTTCCCTGTGGGAGCACAAAAAAGAATTTTGGCAGTTGATGGATCGCATCCAGGCCTACGGTTATACAACTGGGACAGGGACTGAAAAATGGCTGAAATAAGCCGACTTTTGCCGACACCGGCTCCGCCACCCACAAACTCATAAAATACCTTGTTTTGTTGGGAATTATGCAAAACATGGGTAAAATAGGTTTTCTGCTTAATATTAAGCGACTGAACAATTCTGGACAAATTTTCAGCCGATATTAGTGGCGGAAGTTTAACTACGCGAATAGTTTCTTCTGAATCAAGATTTTGATCACCATTGCCATTTACATTTAAAACATTTAGTTGAGAACTTATTTCTGGTAAACCTAACACTCTATACTCATCATCTTCCTGACCTGTTTCACCTATCCTATCCTCAATGTTGGTTTCCATTTCCATGGCCCTCCTAAGCCGCGTCTTCTAAATCTTCTAATATATTATATTTCTTAAAATTATTCTTAACTAAATCCTCATTTTCGTTATATACACCCTCGCAATTCCTGTCAATTAATTCTACCTGTTCGTCCCTCCAAGGCAAATATAGCATTATTTAAAGCTACAGCAAAGGCCTGATCATCTCGTTGCCGCATAATCTCAGTAAGTTCAAAGAACTTTAAAGAATCCCATAGAGAAGATCCGTATATAGCACTATACGGATCATGCGAATCAGAAGTGGATTTGAAAATCCAACGATCTCCAACAGGACCAAGCTGTCTGAGATCGCCGAAAACAATAACAGAGATCCCTCCGAATGGTAAGTCTCTTTTATCTAAAATCTGTTTAAGACGGCTATCTAAATGTGAAAACATTTTTGCTCCGATCATTGATATTTCATCAATAATCAAAAGTTTAAGATCAATAAATCTTGAACGGAGGGTATTTAATAAGTCAGGTCCCAAATTTTTAAATGCGGTCCCAGATTGGTTTATTGGAAGGGAAAACATGGAATGAAGGGTAGAACCCCCTATTCCGAAAGCTGCCTTCCCTGTGGGGAGCACACAAAAGAATTTTGGCAGTTGATGGATCGCATCCAGGCCTACGGTTATACAACTGGGACAGGGACTGAAAAATGGCTGAAATAAGCCGACTTTTGCCGACACCGGCTCCGCCACCCACAAACTCATAAAATACCTTGTTTTGTTGGGAATTATGCAAAACATGGGTAAAATAGGTTTTCTGCTTAATATTAAGCGACTGAACAATTCTGGACAAATTTTCAGCCGATATTAGTGGCGGAAGTTTAACTACGCGAATAGTTTCTTCTGAATCAAGATTTTGATCACCATTGCCATTTACATTTAAAACATTTAGTTGAGAACTTATTTCTGGTAAACCTAACACTCTATACTCATCATCTTCCTGACCTGTTTCACCTATCCTATCCTCAATGTTGGTTTCCATTTCCATGGCCCTCCTAAGCCGCGTCTTCTAAATCTTCTAATATATTATATTTCTTAAAATTATTCTTAACTAAATCCTCATTTTCGTTATATACACCCTCGCAATTCCTGTCAATTAATTCTACCTGTTCGTCCCTCCAAGGCAAATATAGCATTATTTAAAGCTACAGCAAAGGCCTGATCATCTCGTTGCCGCATAATCTCAGTAAGTTCAAAGAAGACACACATCATTTTAAACTTTTTATTTGCATTGTATGGTAACAAAATTGGTTGACAATGCACCTTTGCCGATTGGTCAAGGAGTGAGGCAATGGCCGAGTGGTTAGAGTGGCGGACGGCTGTGAGAGGGTGGGTGTGTTCAACTCCCGGTTGAGGCTGGTGCAAATTTTCATTTATTAATTACTTATTATTTTATTTTATTTATTTTATTCTAATAATATTCGGGCGGCGATTCCATACCGCGTCAGACACACAGCATTTTAAACTTTTTAATTGCATTGAATGGTAACAAAATTGGTTGACAATGCAGCTTTGCCGATGGGTCAAGGAGTGAGGCAATGGCTGAGTGGTTAGAGTGGCGGACGGCTGTGAGAGAGTGCGTGTGTTCAACTCCCGGTTGAGGCGGGTGCGAATTTTCATTTATTAATTATTTATTATTTTATTTTATTTTTTTTATTTATTTTATTCTAATAATATTCGGGCGGCGATTCCATACCGTTAAAATTTTTATTACGGTATAATATGATAATCCATGGCCTTATACAGTCAGCACCTGACTGTAGCGTTAGTATTTTTTTTATTTATTTTATTCTAATAATATTCGGGCGGCGATTCCATACCGTTAGAATTTTTATTACGGTATAATATGATAATCCATGGCCTTATACAGTCAGCACCTGACTGTAGCGTTAGTATTTTTCTCACAGAAATTATCACCAGCCGAGAAAAACTACAGCACCTATGACCGTGAGCTAGCAGTAGCAGTGTTTGCTGCCACTCTATTCTTCAAACACATTTTAGAAGGCTGAGCTTTTGTCATTCAAACAGATCACAAGCCGCTTGTTTAGGCTTTCGCACAAAAAGCATCAAAAGCCTCACCTCGTCAGCTGCGGCAAATAGACTTTATTGCCCAGTTTTCAACTGAGATTGTCCACACACCTGGAGCAGAGAACATCGTAGCAGACACACTATCACGTATAAATGCCATTAGCATGCCCACTGATCTCGATCCCCAGTCAATATTTAATGCTCAGCAAGCTGATAACGAAATTACGCAACTTGCACAAGATACATCGCTGGACCTCCAAACTCGCATGATGTGCGATACATCAACAGGACGCACTCGTCCATACATTCCTGGAACCTTACGTCAGCGCGCATTTCACGCAATCCACAACCTGGCTCACCCAAGCGGTCGCACAACTGCGCGATTATTGAAACAGCGTTTGGTTTGGCCAATGTATGACAGTGTATACCGTGTCAGCGTGCCAAAATTTATTGACACACATCGCACACCTTTCGGACAGATTGATATCCCGGATCAGCGTTTCGATCACATCTACTTGGATCTCATAGAGCTGCCTCGAGTTAACGGCTTGCATCACAATCATCGACCGATACAGCAGATGGCCACTGGCGATCCCACTTTCGAACATGTCAGTAGAAACAGTTGCATCAGCCTTATATACGCAATGGATTTGTCTTTTTGGTACGCCTCGCAGCATCACTACAGACCACGGTATCCAATTTGAATCTGCCCTGTTCACCGAGATAGCAGAATTAATTGGAGCTGAGAGAATCCGCACAACTGCGTACCATCCACAATCAAACGGTATGGCTGAAAGATGGCATCGCACATTGAAAGCAGCACTCATGTGTAACTCGCATATTCCATGGCCAGACCTGCTACCCACCGTCCTATTGGGACTTCGCTCAGCATTCAAGGAGGATATCAAGTCCTCGCCTGCGGAGTTACTGTTTGGCACAGCCCTACGACTGCCACATGAATTCTTCGGCTCAGCAGAATTAGACGCTTCATGGATGTGCGGTTTTCGGAAAAGCTACGTCAACATATTCGAACTATTAAAGCTACACCTGCAGCTTATCATTCCAAGCCGCAGATGTTCTTCGCTAAGGACCTCAACACATGCACACACGTTTTCAGGCGTGTAGCATCTGTTAAAAAACCATTGGAGCAGCCTTACACCGGTCCATATGAAGTCATACGCCGCGTAGACGATAAGGTTTATATAATATAATAAACATAAACGGAGAAGAAAAAGCGATCTCCTAAAGCCTGCATTCCTGGCCAACGTAGACACTCGGGCTAGCAGACTCATCATTGCTGGGCCATCACCAAATCAAGAAGCATCACAGTCTGCAGCTCCACCGCCTATAACGCCTGTGCAGCTTCCGGAACAGATCTCGTTCCCTCCTCCTACCGACGAAGTCACTGAGGGGGGAGTAGATGTGGCGACGCAGCCTCAGCGATATGAGCCCGATCTGGCAACCCGGCACCGTCGTAAGCAGACGATAGTTCCGCGAACGATATTCGCCGTTACAAATATAGACGCTAAGATAGACGCTAACACACACAGAAACTGAATTGTCTAGATTATAATTTACGCATTCGAAATACATGATTTAAGTTAATAATAAAGTAGTGCGATTTTTTTGAATGTAACCGAAGCTATGTTAATATTATGTTATGTTAAGAATAAACAGCGAGCGTTCTGTTATTGAAAAAAAGCATCACTTGTGTGTGTATTCAAATGAGCATGGCGCCTGTTGTTGTTGTGCAGAGTTTCGTGGAGACTAAGAAAGGATGATGAAATAATTGAGAGATGTTGAGCAATAGATGAAAAGCATAGAGAGAAGCGACGCTCAAGTAGTCAGTCTGGTGAGAACGAACAAGCCAGACACTGCAAATGCAGATGCAGCTGCATGGCATAAAACTGTCGAAATAATTATAGCAGAAAATATGTTGGAAGGAAATATGTTGGTTATGGCACTAAGCAACTCATTAGAAGGAGGAGCATCCCAATGGTTATCCCAGATTTGCTACGGTGGAATAAAGTGGCCAGAATTCAGAGAATTGTTTACACAACGATATGATAGTGTAGAGACGCCGGCAGCTATTTTGTTAAACATGTATAACAGTGGCCCAAGAGCGAATGAGTGTTTATTTGTGTATGCCAGCAAACAAGTAACGGCATTGCTCTCGAAGTGGAAAGAAATGAGCAATGAAGAAATTGTTGTTTCGGTCGTGCTGGCACATGTAGCTCAAATAGACCACCGACTGAAGCGTATATTATTCACAACAAATTTCCAGACACGAAGCGAATTGGAACAATAACTGCGTGCGTTTCTTTTGGTAAACGCAATGACCAAAAGTCACCAGACCGTGCTAGTGCTCCAGAACGTAAGAAGCTGAAATTATCATCGCGCATGAAGTGTCACTTTTGAGGCAAACCTGGCCATAAGATCGCAGAGTGCCGAATCAGAATGGCTAAAGAGAGGCGAAGAGTAACCCTATACACAGCAACTCTACTATAAGGAGGGACATGTCAACCATAAAGTGCTACAAGTGTGGACAGCTCGGGCATATTGCAACAATGTGCACAACATCGTCAAGCCAGACTGATAAACGAGTGGATATGTGCGCCGTTGTCGATCCAAGAGGGAATTTGTACCAAATGGGTGAGCCCGTTCCATACTTTTTGATTCGGGTGCTGAATATTCCCTACTGAAAGAAAAATTAGCAGATAAGTTCATGGAAAAAAGAATTAATAGTACTGTACTCATAAGTGGCATAGGTGAAGGCTCCGTGACATGCACATTCTGTTCCATGTAGTGATGGACAAATATTTGAAGTACGATGTGTTGATTGGCCGTGAGATTTTAGGTCAAGGTTTTGGTGTGGCTATAAGTGCCAACGAATTTGTTTTGTATAAAATTAATACCGTCAATACACTGTCTTGCATTACGAATATGAATTATATGGATTCTATAAATAGGGATAGTAATTTGAGTCAGACCGACAAATCTGAACTTGCAGAAATATTAAAATCCTATGCATCGAAATTTATAAATGGTATACCAAATAGCCGAGTTACCACAGGTGTATTAGATATACGTCTCATTGATGCCAATAAAACCGTAATGAGGCGCCCGTATAGGCTGAGTAATGATGAAAACTTATTGGTGAGAAGTAAAATTCAGGAACTTTTAGCCTCAAATGTTATACGCCCAAGCTACACGCCATAAGGTAGATTTGTCACCAAGAGTTCATCGATGGTGGGCATATTTACAATCATATGAGTTCGTGATTGAGTATAGAAAAGGACAGAGTATGACGCTTGTAGACTTTCTATCTAGAAACCCTCTACCAGATCCTAAACTCTCTAATGTCGCTAAGGTAACTGAAGTTCGTGTAGAGTTGGCTGACATAACTGATAACTGGTTGCTTGCGGAACATCGTAGAGATGAAGAAATTTCTGAACTGGTGACAAGACTGCAAAATAACGAATTGCAACACGAACTATCAAAGACATACGAACTAAGGTCGGGCATGTTGCATAGGAGAAATGGCCGAAATAGGTGCCTGCCAGTAATACCACGCGCATTCAGGTGGTCCATAATAAGCCATGTCCATGAAGCTATAATGCACTTGGGGTGGGAAAAGACCTTGGATAAGGTATTCACGCAGTATTGGTTTCAAAATGTGTCCAAATATGTGAGAAAGTTTGTAAAGAATTGCATCACGTGCATCCGTAAATCAGTAATAACTATTTAAAAACTACAATATTAGCTCAACAACCAAAGTTGTATATCTTACATGACAAATACTTTGCCGCGGGCGTTAAATTTCATTTAAATCGGACTATTAATAACTGAGATATGATACGAATTAAACTCACTTTGAACATACATTTATACTTAAGCAGACCTAATTTACGCAAGCATACCGAAGTTCAAATCTAGACACACATCATTTTAAACTTTTTATTTGCATTGTATGGTAACAAAATTGGTTGACAATGCACCTTTGCCGATTGGTCAAGGAGTGAGGCAATGGCCGAGTGGTTAGAGTGGCGGACGGCTGTGAGAGGGTGCGTGTGTTCAACTCCCGGTTGAGGCGGGTGCAAATTTTCATTTATTAATTACTTATTATTTTATTTTATTTATTTTATTCTAATAATATTCGGGCGGCGATTCCATAGCGCGTCAGACACACAGCATTTTAAACTTTTTAATTGCATTGTATGGTAACAAAATTGGTTGACAATGCAGCTTTGCCGATGGGTCAAGGAGTGAGGCAATGGCTGAGTGGTTAGAGTGGCGGACGGCTGTGAGAGAGTGCGTGTGTTCAACTCCCGGTTGAGGCGGGTGCGAATTTTCATTTATTAATTATTTATTATATTATTTTATTTTTAGGCCATGGATTTTAAAAAAATGCATGGACTATTGTGTTTGTCGGAACGGAATTGTGCGTAACAGGCAGAAGGAGGCATCTCCGACCCCATAAACTATATATATTCTGAATCAGTATCAGTAGCCGAGTCGATTGAGCCATGTCTGTCTGTCCGTCTGTCTGTCTGTATGAACACCTGGATCTCAGAAAGTATAAGAGCTAGAGTCATCAAATTTTGCGACAACATACGTATATATTGCAGTGTCTCAAAGTTTTTTTAAAATTTGGACACGCCCCTTCCCGCCTCCGTAAATCAGTAATAACTATTTAAAAACTACAATATTAGCTCAAAAACCAAAGTTGTATATCTTACATGACAAATACTTTGCCACGGGCGTTAAATTTCATTTAAATCGGACTATTAATAACTGAGATATGATACGAATTAAACTCACTTTGAACATACATTTATACTTAAGCAGACCTAATTTACGCAAGCATACCGAAGTTCAAATCTAGCCACACAGCATTTTAAACTTTTTATTTGCATTGTATGGTAACAAAATTGGTTGACAATGCAGCTTTGCCGACAGGCCAGGGAGTGAGGCAATGACCGAGTGGTTAGAGTGGCGGACGGTTGTGAGAGAGTGCGTGTTTTCAACTCCCGGTTGAGGCTGGTGCAAATTTTCATTTATTAATTACTTATTATTTTATTTTATTTATTTTATTCTAATAATATTCGGGCGGCGATTCCATACCGCGTCAGACACACAGCATTTTAAACTTTTTAATTGCATTGTATGGTAACAAAATTGGTTGACAATGCAGCTTTGCCGATGGGTCAAGGAGTGAGGCAATGGCTGAGTGGTTAGAGTGGCGGACGGCTGTGAGAGAGTGGGTGTGTTCAACTCCCGGTTGAGGCGGGTGCGAATTTTCATTTATTAATTATTTATTATATTATTTTATTTTTAGGCCATGGATTTTAAAAAAATTCATGGACTATTGTGTTTGTCGGAACGGAATTGTGCGTAACAGGCAGAAGGAGGCTTCTCCGACCCCATAAACTATATATATTCTGAATCAGTATCAGTAGCCGAGTCGATTGAGCCATGTCTGTCTGTCCGTCTGTCCGTCTGTCTGTCTGTATGAACACCTGGATCTCAGAAAGTATAAGAGCTAGAGTCATCAAATTTTGCGACAACATACGTATATATTGCAGTGTCTCAAAGTTTTTTTAAAATTTGGACACGCCCCTTCCCGCCTCCGTAAATCAGTAATAACTATTTAAAAACTACAATATTAGCTCAACATCCAAAGTTGTATATCTTACATGACAAATACTTTGCCACGGGCGTTATGTGAAAATTTCATTTAAATCGGACTATTAATAAGTGAGATATGATACGAATTAAACTCACTTTGAACATACATTTATACTTAAGCAGACCTAATTTACGCAAGCATACCGAAGTTCAAATCTAGACACACATCATTTTAAACTTTTTATTTGCATTGTATGGTAACAAAATTGGTTGACAATGCAGCTTTGCCGATAGGCCAAGGAGTGAGGCAATGGCCGAGTGGTTAGAGAGGCGGACGGCTGTGAGAGAATGCGCGGGTTCAACTCCCGGTTGAGGCGGGTGCGAATTTTTATTTATTAATTATTTATTATTTTATTTTATTTTTTTTATTTATTTTATTCTAATAATATTCGGGCGGCGATTCCATACCGTTAAAATTTTTATTACGGTATAATATGATAATCCATGGCCTTATACAGTCAGCACCTGACTGTAGCGTTAGTATTTTTTTTATTTATTTTATTCTAATAATATTCGGGCGGCGATTCCATACCGTTAAAATTTTTATTACGGTATAATATGATAATCCATGGCCTTATACAGTCAGCACCTGACTGTAGCGTTAGTATTTTTCTCACAGAAATTATCACCAGCCGAGAAAAACTACAGCACCTATGACCG
Source organism: Zaprionus lachaisei (assembly GCA_018901815.1). Taxonomy (NCBI): domain Eukaryota; kingdom Metazoa; phylum Arthropoda; class Insecta; order Diptera; family Drosophilidae; genus Zaprionus; species Zaprionus lachaisei. The sequence continues at coordinate 10,804 of JAEIFI010000706.1, forward strand.
TGAGCTAGCAGTAGCAGTGTTTGCTGCCACTCTATTCTTCAAACACATTTTAGAAGGCTGAGCTTTTGTCATTCAAACAGATCACAAGCCGCTTGTTTAGGCTTTCGCACAAAAAGCATCAAAAGCCTCACCTCGTCAGCTGCGGCAAATAGACTTTATTGCCCAGTTTTCAACTGAGATTGTCCACACACCTGGAGCAGAGAACATCGTAGCAGACACACTATCACGTATAAATGCCATTAGCATGCCCACTGATCTCGATCCCCAGTCAATATTTAATGCTCAGCAAGCTGATAACGAAATTACGCAACTTGCACAAGATACATCGCTGGACCTCCAAACTCGCATGATGTGCGATACATCAACAGGACGCACTCGTCCATACATTCCTGGAACCTTACGTCAGCGCGCATTTCACGCAATCCACAACCTGGCTCACCCAAGCGGTCGCACAACTGCGCGATTATTGAAACAGCGTTTGGTTTGGCCAATGTATGACAGTGTATACCGTGTCAGCGTGCCAAAATTTATTGACACACATCGCACACCTTTCGGACAGATTGATATCCCGGATCAGCGTTTCGATCACATCTACTTGGATCTCATAGAGCTGCCTCGAGTTAACGGCTTGCATCACAATCATCGACCGATTCAGCAGATGGCCACTGGCGATCCCACTTTCGAACATGTCAGTAGAAACAGTTGCATCAGCCTTATATACGCAATGGATTTGTCTTTTTGGTACGCCTCGCAGCATCACTACAGACCACGGTATCCAATTTGAATCTGCCCTGTTCACCGAGATAGCAGAATTAATTGGAGCTGAGAGAATCCGCACAACTGCGTACCATCGACAATCAAACGGTATGGTTGAAAGATGGCATCGCACATTGAAAGCAGCACTCATGTGTAACTCGCATATTCCATGGCCAGACCTGCTACCCACCGTCCTATTGGGACTTCGCTCAGCATTCAAGGAGGATATCAAGTCCTCGCCTGCGGAGTTACTGTTTGGCACAGCCCTACGACTGCCACATGAATTCTTCGGCTCAGCAGAATTAGACGCTTCATGGATGTGCGGTTTTCGGAAAAGCTACGTCAACATATTCGAACTATTAGAGCTACACCTGCAGCTTATCATTCCAAGCCGCAGATGTTCTTCGCTAAGGACCTCAACACATGCACACACGTTTTCAGGCGTGTAGCATCTGTTAAAAAACCATTGGAGCAGCCTTACACCGGTCCATATGAAGTCATACGCCGCGTAGACGATAAGGTTTATATAATATAATAAACATAAACAGAGAAGAAAAAGCGATCTCCTAAAGCCTGCATTCCTGGCCAACGTAGACACTCGGCCCAGCAATGATGAGTCTGCTAGCCCATCACCACATCAAGAAGCATCACAGTCTGCAGCTCCACCGCCTATAACGCCTGTGCAGCTTCCGGAACAGATCTCGTTCCCTCCTCCTACCGACGAAGTCACTGAGGGGGAGTAGATGTGGCGACGCAGCCTCAGCGATATGAGCCCGATCTGGCAACCCGGCACCGTCGTAAGCAGACGATAGTTCCGCGAACGATATTCGCCGTTACAAATATAGACGCTAAGATAGACGCTAACACACACAGAAACTGAATTGTCTAGATTATAATTTACGCATTCGAAATACATGATTTAAGTTAATAATAAAGTAGTGCGATTTTTAGGCCATGGATTTTAAAAAAATTCATGGACTATTGTGTTTGTCGGAACGGAATTGTGCGTAACAGGCAGAAGGAGGCTTCTCCGACCCCATAAACTATATATTTTCTGAATCAGTATCAGTAGCCGAGTCGATTGAGCCATGTCTGTCTGTCCGTCTGTCCGTCTGTCCGTCTGTCCGTCTGTCTGTCTGTATGAACACCTGGATCTCAGAAAGTATAAGAGCTAGAGTCATCAAATTTTGCGACAACATACGTATATATTGCAGTGTCTCAAAGTTTTTTTAAAATTTGGACACGCCCCTTCCCGCCTCCGTAAATCAGTAATAACTATTTAAAAACTACAATATTAGCTCAACATCCAAAGTTGTATATCTTACATGACAAATACTTTGCCACGGGCGTTATGTGAAAATTTCATTTAAATCGGACTATTAATAAGTGAGATATGATACGAATTAAACTCACTTTGAACATACATTTATACTTAAGCAGACCTAATTTACGCAAGCATACCGAAGTTCAAATCTAGACACACATCATTTTAAACTTTTTATTTGCATTGTATGGTAACAAAATTGGTTGACAATGCAGCTTTGCCGATAGGCCAAGGAGTGAGGCAATGGCCGAGTGGTTAGAGAGGCGGACGGCTGTGAGAGAATGCGCGGGTTCAACTCCCGGTTGAGGCGGGTGCGAATTTTTATTTATTAATTATTTATTATTTTATTTTATTTTTTTTATTTATTTTATTCTAATAATATTCGGACGGCGATTCCATACCGCGTCAGACACACAGCATTTTAAACTTTTTATTTGCATTGTATGGTAACAAAATTGGTTGACAATGCAGCTTTGCCGATAGGCCAAGGAGTGAGGCAATGGCCGAGTGGTTAGAGAGGTGACGGCTGTGAGAGAATGCGCTGGTTCAACTCCCGGTTGAGGCGGGTGCGAATTTTTATTTATTAATTATTTATTATTTTATTTTATTTTTTTTATTTATTTTATTCTAATAATATTCGGGCGGCGATTCCATACCGTTAAAATTTTTATTACGGTATAATATGATAATCCATGGCCTTATACAGTCAGCACCTGACTGTAGCGTTAGTATTTTTTTGAATGTAACCGAAGCTATGTTAATATTATGTTATGTTAAGAATAAACAGCGAGCGTTCTGTTATTGAAAAAAAGCATCACTTGTGTGTGTATTCAAATGAGCATGGCGCCTGTTGTTGTTGTGCAGAGTTTCGTGGAGACTAAGAAAGGATGATGAAATAATTGAGAGATGTTGAGCAATAGATGAAAAGCATAGAGAGAAGCGACGCTCAAGTAGTCAGTCTGGTGAGAACGAACAAGCCAGACACTGCAAATGGAGATGCAGCTGCATGGCATAAAACTGTCGATATAATTATAGCAGAAAATATGTTGGAAGGAAATATGTTGGTTATGGCACTAAGCAACTCATTAGAAGGAGGAGCATCCCAATGGTTATCCCAGATTTGCTACGGTGGAATAAAGTGGCCAGAATTCAGAGAATTGTTTACACAACGATATGATAGTGTAGAGACGCCGGCAGCTATTTTGTTAAACATGTATAACAGTGGCCCAAGAGCGAATGAGTGTTTATTTGTGTATGCCAGCAAACAAGTAACGGCATTGCTCTCGAAGTGGAAAGAAATGAGCAATGAAGAAATTGTTGGACAAATATTTGAAGTACGATGTGTTGATTGGCCGTGAGATTTTAGGTCAAGGTTTTGGTGTGGCTATAAGTGCCAACGAATTTGTTTTGTATAAAATTAATACCGTCAATACACTGTCTTGCATTACGAATATGAATTATATGGATTCTATAAATAGGGATAGTAATTTGAGTCAGACCGACAAATCTGAACTTGCAGAAATATTAAAATCCTATGCATCGAAATTTATAAATGGTATACCAAATAGCCGAGTTACCACAGGTGTATTAGATATACGTCTCATTGATGCCAATAAAACCGTAATGAGGCGCCCGTATAGGCTGAGTAATGATGAAAACTTATTGGTGAGAAGTAAAATTCAGGAACTTTTAGCCTCAAATGTTATACGCCCAAGCTACACGCCATAAGGTAGATTTGTCACCAAGAGTTCATCGATGGTGGGCATATTTACAATCATATGAGTTCGTGATTGATTGTATGACGCTTGTAGACTTTCTATCTAGAAACCCTCTACCAGATCCTAAACTCTCTAATGTCGCTAAGGTAACTGAAGTTCGTGTAGAGTTGGCTGACATAACTGATAACTGGTTGCTTGCGGAACATCGTTGAGATGAAGAAATTTCTGAACTGGTGACAAGACTGCAAAATAACGAATTGCAACACGAACTATCAAAGACATACGAACTAAGGTCGGGCATGTTGCATAGGAGAAATGGCCGAAATAGGTGCCTGCCAGTAATACCACGCGCATTCAGGTGGTCCATAATAAGCCATGTCCATGAAGCTATAATGCACTTGGGGTGGGAAAAGACCTTGGATAAGGTATTCACGCAGTATTGGTTTCAAAATGTGTCCAAATATGTGAGAAAGTTTGTAAAGAATTGCATCACATGCAAATTGTCCAAGTCAACATCGGGCAAACCCCAAATAGAATTTCACTCCATACCTAAAGTCTCCATACCTTGGCATACAGTGCATATAGACATCAGTCGCAAATTAAGTGGTAAAAATGATACCAAAGAATACGTGATAGTTCAAATAGACGCTTTCACTAAATACGTTCATTTGCATCACGCATTAAGCCTTGACACTAACAGCTGCATTGAGGCATTAAAATCTGCTATGTGCATGTTTGGTGTACCAAGTCGCTTAATACTTAGCTGTTAAGGCCGCAGTTTTACCAGTAATGATTTTAAACAGTTCTGTTAATTTCAAAAAATTGATTTACATTTAATTGCAACGGGAGCTAGCCGCGCAAACGGCCAGGTTGAGTACTTTGAAGGCTATGCTAACCGCTGTAAAGACGAGTAAGAGATCATGGCACGAAGCTTTAAAGGAAGTTCAGTTGGCTATGAATTGCACGGCTAATCGAGTCACAAAAACTAGTCCTTTAGAACTATTGATTGGTAAGGAAGCTAGACCAATGGGCATGATGCCAATGATAGACGAAGAAAAGATTGATGTAGAATATGTTAGGGATACGGCCTTGCAAAATATAAAAAGAAATGCTGAATATGATAAGCAAAGATTTGATGAAAATAAAGATAAGATTGTACGATTCAATGTAGGCGACCATGTCATGCTCGAGGGTGAAGAACGGCATAAAACAAAGCTAGACCCAAAGTTTAGGGGTCCATTTGTAATAACGGAAAAGCTTGATGGTGACCGATATATGTTGAGATCTTTGACAAGTAAAAGAACGTATAAGTACGCCCACGAACAGTTACGGTCGATGCCTGTTGAGGTAGACGCAGACCAATGCGAGAGATCGCCGACTGAGGCACTCGTAGATACCATAGACTCTGGTTAAATCATTCACTAGGCTACAGCTACACCATATGGTTATCTGCGCAGTAACTATGTGGCGGGGGCTATGTGCGTCCAGAGAGACCATAACGCATGCAAGGAGTGCAGCAAGAGCCTGAGAGTGTGAAATTATAGAAACTTGAAGATAGAGAAAGAGAGTAATGGTAAAGTAATAAATGAGAGACAGAATGAGATGTGGCAAGAGATGCGTTACTGTTTGATCAAAAAGATGAAGTAAGAGAATGTAAATTGCAAAGAGCTTGAGTAAGGCAAGTGATGCCGATATGTTGTTTTGATAAAATTGATTGGATATTGATGAAATATTATATTAAGTTAAAAACTAAAATAAAATTAATGAAGAAAGAAAATGTTATGTTAAATGTAAAGAACTATGTAATGCGACACAACACACGAGGATGTTTGCATGTCAGGAAGGCCGTCTCGGGAATTGAGTAGATCTAACGTATTATTTTTGAATGTAACCGAAGCTATGTTAATATTATGTTACGTTAAGAATAAACAGCGAGGGTTCTGTTATTAAAAAAAAAGCATAATTTGTGTGTGTATTCAAATGAGCATGGCGCTTGTTGTTGTTGTGCAGAGTTTCGTGGAGACTAAGAAAGGATGATGAAATAATTGAGTGAAGTTGAGCAATAGAAGAAAAGCATAGAGAGAAGCGACGCTCAAGTAGTCAGTCTGGTGAGAACGAACAAGTGAACCTACAAGCAGGCGACTTGCTGTGCTGTATAACATGGTCGCTGAAGAGGAAGAAAAGATGCGCGCTGCATCTCCGTTATATGCATATTTGTATAATATATATAGTTGTACATTTACTTCTGAGTATATTTAATAAAATAAGGGAGAAAATTAGAAAATATATAAAATTAATAAAAATATAACATAATAATTAATAAATGTGTAAACACAACATGCAAACCTGCCCACCCATTAAAAGTTAAAATACCCTTCTTCGTTATTGGTTTTGGGTATAACAATTAATTTCTTTATATGAAGTATTTTAATTTAATTTGGTTCCTTATAATTTTTTGAGATTAGGTTTTGAATACAATCTTAAAATACCAACATAAGAAATGGAGCATTAGCTTCCATTTTTCCAGAGTTTTATGCCAAAGGTTTTAAAGGAACAATCGGTCAAAGGTGGTCATTTGCATTTTATATAGAAGTGAACAGTTTTGTGCTGTTTTAGTTCGTTATCCATCCCCTAGCGGCCAATCCCTAAATACTGCTAATTCATTTACCTGAATTGCAAAGGAACTAATAGAACGCAACCCAACCAGCTATCACGTTAATTAAAAACACAATAACTTATAGAAAATCGAAAAAAAAACTATTATTGATGACATAATGTGCTTCCGAAACGGTAGGGAGCGCCAGTTGCAAACGTGAAAATAATAATCCTAATAATAACAAAACATTTTTGTCCAGTCATGCGGAAATTATGCATTATGAATGTTGGGTGTAAAATTGTTTAAAGGGTGGCAAAGCAAGTATTGTAGATTAGACTTGCTTAATAGTTAGGCTTGCCAAGCAAAGGCAGAAGGACCTAAATGATTGCAAACCAATTCACTTAAACGTGGCATAACCTAAACGAAGGGTATAGCCGAAAGCTAACAAAAGTAACCTTTCGCCCAGTTTTAAAAACCTGAAGTTGTGTTATTTATACGTGACTTGCAAACCGGGAACTTGAAATGTTGACTGTGGCATTCGGTGAGTCCACTTTTTAGGCCATGGATTTTAAAAAAATTCATGGTCTATTGTGTTTGTCGGATCGGAATTGTGCGTAACAGGCAGAAGGAGGCATCTCCGACCCCATAAACTATTCTGAATCAGTATCAGTAGCCGAGTCGATTGAGCCATGTCTGTCTGTCCGTCTGTCTGTCTGTATGAACACCTGGATCTCAGAAAGTATAAGAGCTAGAGTCATCAAATTTTGCGACAACATACGTATATATTGCAGTGTCTCAAAGTTTTTTTAAAATTTGGACACGCCCCTTCCCGCCTCATTAAATCAGTAATAACTATTTAAAAACTACAATATTAGCTCAACAACCAAAGTTGTATATCTTACATGACAAATACTTTGCCACGGGCGTTATGTGAAAATTTCATTTAAATCTGACTATTAATAAGTGAGATATGATACGAATTAAACTCACTTTGAACATACATTTATACTTAAGCAGACCTAATTTACGCAAGCATACCGAAGTTCAAATCTAGACACACATCATTTTAAACTTTTTATTTGCATTGTATGGTAACAAAATTGGTTGACAATGCAGCTTTGCCGATAGGCCAAGGAGTGAGGCAATGGCCGAGTGGTTAGAGAGGCGGACGGCCGTGAGAGGGTGCGTGTGTTCGACTCCCGGTTGAGGCGGGTGTGAATTTTCATTTATTAATTACTTATTATTTTATTTTATTTATTTTATTCTAATAATATTCGGGCGGCGATTCCATACCGCGTCAGACACACAGCATTTTACACTTTTTATTTGCATTGTATGGTAACAAAATTGGTTGACAATGCAGCTTTGCCGATGGGTCAAGAAGTGAGGCAATGGCAGAGTGGTTAGAGTGACAGACGGCTGTGAGAGAGTGCGTGTGTTCAACTCCCGGTTGAGGCGGGTGCGAATTTTCATTTATTAATTATTTATTATATTATTTTATTTTTTTATTTATTTTATTCTAATAATATTCGGGCGGCGATTCCATACCGTTAAAATTTTTATTACGGTATAATATGATAATCCATGGCCTTATACAGTCAGCACCTAACTGTAGCGTTAGTATTTTTATTCATGCTCTGATCTAAATACATGCATTTCATTTTTTTATTCCTCTATGAACTCATTTTTTGATCAATGTGTTCCTGTTACTTTTCCTGTAAAGTCCAACAGGCCTCCTTAGTTTTTACGTGAGCTATTAAGGTTGAAAAATTTGAAATCCCCGTATTTTAAAAAATTTTAAATTACTTGTAATCCTTCTGATTTTACGAGTTATACTGTTGCAAGAGCAAACTTTATTGCTCTGAATGCTAATTGTTATAAAAAGTATTTGTGTCGCTGCCGTTTGCAGTTTGCTCAGGATCCAAAGCAGTTTTACATCTTTGTCAATTTAAAACGTAAATCAAGTAGATTTCCTTCTGTACTATCATATGAAAATAAGAAAGCAACTGATTATCAGGCTGCCGCCGATTTGTTTGCAGACTTTTTTCAATCAACTTATTCAACTGAACCTAATAGTTTCCCATTACATCCTTACCCTTATATTATACAAAATTTTAACACTTTCTTCTGTCCTTCTATTGATGAAACATCTTTACTTAGTGATCTTTAAAATCGTTAAAACCAGTTTTCTCTCCTGGCCCTGACGGAGTTCCAGCATGTGTGCTTAGATATTGTGCTGATTAAAAACTTAAACCAATTCATAAGCTGCTTGACTTGTCACTAGCAAATAGTTATTTTCCACCTATTTGGAAAAACTCTTTTTCCATTCCTCTTCACAAAAGTGGTTCTATCCATGATGTGAAGAACTATAGGTGTATTTCCAAATTGTCCGCTATTCCTAAAATTTTTGAAAAAATGTTACGGCTCAGTTAACTTTTATGTGTAAATCTATAATTTCACCCTGTCAACATGGGTTTATTAAGGCAAGATCTACAGCTTCTAATCTTTTAGAATTTTCCTCTCACATAATTTTTTGGGATTTCGGAACAAAATGCAAACTGATGTGGTCTATACTGATTTCAGTAAAGCATTTGACTCCGTAAATCATAGACTCTTAATCCAAAAGTTAAATTTGATTGGTTTTCCTCAAAAGCTCCTTTTGTGGATTTCCGATTATTTAACTAATAGGTATCAACGAGTTTCTTTTAAAGACTGTCTTTCTAAGCCTATCTTAGTCACTTCTGGTGTTCCTCAGGGTAGCCACCTTTTGCTATTTAACCTTTTTATTAACGATCTTTCTTCAATACTTCTTCACTCTAACATTCTTATGTATGCTGATGATGTGAAACTCTGTTTGACACATAGTGATCCTACTAATAACCTTCTTCAAACAGATCTTGATTTGTTTTTTGCTTGGTGTAGACATAATCTACTATATCTAAACTGTTTGAAGTGCAAGGTTATGTCATTTTACAGAGGTAACTATCGGGGTAACGACATAAGTCCGCGCGACATATCTCCGCCGATCTTAAAACGACATATCGAGCAAAAGGACACTTTGGCTTCGACGGAGCCCGTGGTTCTCGTCGAACGTTTAAAAACTGATATGCTTTTGGGTCCTTCCTGTTTACAAAGATAAATAAAAGATAATTGATTAAAATAAAACAAAAAAAAAATATACGTTCAATAAATTTGTATCAACATAAATTTTGAGAAATACCTTTTTAAGCCACTGTTTCTTAAAATATTTTAAGAAAGGCGAAAACTTCTCATTGCTTAATGCAGTTGCTTGAGTTTCGAGAAGATGAAATGCTTCGACAATTTTGCTGTCCGGTAAAAGAGGCAAGTACATAAATTTCATAAACAAAATATACGCTTGTTTATTGAATTTAAGCATATTTTTGAAGCCAGTTATTTTCTTTGCATTTCTCTTGCATGCTTGGGTAAAATAAAACCAGCAAGCATAGAAATGCATGGAGGGATGCAAGTTTTTCAATGCGTTACGCATGGCTGTTTCATAATCTGAGATAAATGAAGCACCTTTTAGGCAGCAAATATTGGAGTCTATAAATGTAAATAAATGCTGATAACAAAGCTCCGATTTGCGCGTCATCAGAACAAATAAAAATGGGGTTATCTAAAAAACAAAAACAATTTAATTACGACATGAATTTAAACTGAAAAAAAAAAGAAAATACCTTTTGCATATGTTTTATATAAATAATAAGCAGCTGCTGAAAGTCTCCGAAAGGGCATACTTTGAATGTAGCATCAATTAAAAAATGTCGATTCTGCTCCTCAATATTTACTTGCATCAAGGTTATGACCTTATCCGACGAAAATATGCAATACGCAAATGAGCTTGATGCGTATAGTTTTTTGAAAAACACATTCGGAGTACTTCCCTTGGTCATGCCAAAACGACACATAATGTTTTCATCTTGAAAAGCTTCACGTACGTCCTCTGAGGTAGTCGGCGATTTGGGTAGAAACGGTTGCCTCTTTCTTTGCAGAGTGCGTTTGACCGTGTCATAGTTCACTTCTATCTCCACTTGTCCTTCCGTTTTCCTATTAAGAGCACAAAATAAAAATATTTAACTATTTATATTGTGTTCATGTGTAAATACAGTTAGTCACGAAACACTTTACACAGATACATAACATTAACATGTACATCTGTGTAAAGTGTTTCTTGACTAACTGTATATGTACATTCATATATATGTATGTACATTTGTCGACTTACTCAGCGAGAACATCATTAAATACTTTTTTTGATGTCGTCGTTGCAGCTACAATGAAACTTCTTTTTGATTTCACTAACAACTTCGATTTTCTGCATTTCCTGGCCCTGCGAACCATGAAAATGCTCCACTTTCTCTGGCGTTGAGTATACTCGAGCCTTATCTGCACTTAAATATACGCGAGCTTTGCAGTCTTTGACGCGGCACACATATGCGGTTTCACCTGATTTTAACTCTTTGTTTTTAATGTAAATTTGTTGGTTTATTGGTGTGAACAACAAAAAAGAGCAGCCCGCTCGGGCCCCCTCTTTAAATTCAAATCTTATGTTTTCGTAGTTCATATTATTAGGACATGGATTTTAAAAAATTCATGGACTATTGTGTTTGTCGGAACGGAATTTTGCGTAACAGGCAGAAGGAGGCATCTCCGACCCCTTAAACTATATATATTCTGAATCAGTATCAGTAGCCGAGTCGATTGAGCCATGTCTGTCTGTCCGTCTGTCCGTCTGACCGTCTGTCCGTCTGTCCGTCTGTCTGTCTGTATGAACACCTGGATCTCAGAAAGTATAAGAGCTAGAGTCATCAAATTTTGCGACAACATACGTATATATTGCAGTGTCTCAAATTTTTTTTTAAAATTTGGACAAGCCCCTTCCCGCCTCCGTAAATCAGTAATAACTATTTAAAAACTACAAGATTAGCTCAACAACCAAAGTTGTATATCTTACATGACAAATACTTTGCCACGGGCGTTATGTGAAAATTTCATTTAAATCGGACTATTAATAAGTGAGATATGATACGAATTAAACTCACTTTGAACATACATTTATACTTAAGCAGACCTAATTTACGCAAGCATACCGAAGTTCAAATCTAGACACACATCATTTTAAAATTTTTATTTGCATTGTATGGTAACAAAATTTTTTGACAATGCAGCTTTGTCGATAGGCCAAGGAGTGAGGCAATGGCCGAGTGGTTAGAGAGGCGGACGGCCGTGAGAGGGTGCGTGTGTTCGACTCCCGGTTGAGGCGGGTGCGAATTTTCATTTATTAATTACTTATTATTTTATTTTATTTATTTTATTCTAATAATATTCGGGCGGCGATTCCATACCGCGTCAGACACACAGCATTTTAAACTTTTTATTTGCATTGTATGGTAACAAAATTGGTTGACACTGCAGCTTTGCCGATGGGTCAAGTAGTGAGGCAATGGCCGAGTGGTTAGAGAGGCAGACGGCTGTGAGAGAGTGCGTGTGTTCAACTCCCGGTTGAGGCGGGTGCGAATTTTCATTTATTAATTATTTATATATTATTTTATATATATTTATATATTTTTTATTATATTATTTTATTTTTTTTTATTTATTTTATTCTAATAATATTCGGGCGATTCCATACCGTTAAAATTTTTATTACGGTATAATATGATAATCCATGGCCTTATACAGTCAGCACCTGACTGTAGCGTTAGTATTTTTTTTATTATTATTATTCCCGAATTTTGTGTTGCAGACTTTAAGGAGCGGTTTGAAAATCAATAACTTATAAAATTATTTCGTAAATAACTTCTATGTTAGGGGTCTAGTTTGTGGGGTCTGCATGTTTCATACATTTTCGGTTTGTATTTGGTATATTGATTGTTGGTTTGTGGTCCATAGACGCCTAAGCGGCTGGATACCATGTCATGAAATTTTAAACCAACACTCTGAAATCATTGTGGATCGGGATGAATGGTTCTCAAACATGCAAACATGAAACAAAATACATAAAAATAGCATCAGGTTACATATGATTTATCCTTCAATTTGAATTACGATTTCCATTAAATAGAAACTCGACACATGTAACATTTTTTTAGGTACCTATGATTTTACCTTCAACCCGAAATTCGACATTTTACGCCAATAAAATCTGATTCCGCCGAACGCACAGCAAACGTCTCAACAGAAGTCAAATACGATTTTCTAGGTATGCCCTTTGGTCTCAAGAACGCTTCTTCTGTGTTCCACAGAGCAATTATTTGAGCCCTAGGTGAGGTAGCAGTCTCATACGCTGTAGTTTACATCGATAACGTTCTGATCGTAGGTAACACAAAAGACTTAGACTCAAAGAGGTATTGCATAGGTGATCCAACGCGGGGTTTTCTTCCAACATAAACAAAGGTAAAATCCTGTAAAATCTGGCTTTGTTCAAACTCCAATAGCGGGACAAAATTTAAAACAGTGGGTAGCGGGAAATCTACAATATTTTCTTTTAATTTGTTTCTGTTCATTGTTATCGCATTTAATAACTTTCCATTTCTGGTTACCACAAACTTTCTTGCAACCCCTAAGCAAGCCGCATGTCTTCGAAAACCATTTTTGCCCACTGTGTCTTGGTCTCTTGGCTCTCGACGGCGAAACACATAATTGACTTCAGACTGTCAGCGCGCTGGCCCAATCACTATTGTCAAACTACACAACAGCTATGCGCTGTTAACTGAAATCTCAAGTCTCGATGTTTCGGACTCCGAATAAACTGTACGACGATATTTTCAAAATTCAATTAAAAAAATACAAACGCTACAGTCAGGTGCTTACTGTTTAAGGCTATGGATTATCTTAGTATACCGTAAAAAAAAGTTTGTAAATAACAGGATAGAATCGCCGCTCGAATTTTCCACAGATTATTAAAAATAATCAATACGTAGGGAACACCAAGGGGAGGCTACTGCAAATGTAATGGGGCTAGTTTTTCTTAAAAAGTTAAATTTTTGTGAGCTACGAGTCGAGTTGAGATGTTCTGCGCAATTTAAATGTTCGCCAAATTAATTAATTTCTGCAATCTGCAGTCATATATAGATTCTATCTGTCTAACTTATTTATTTTCGGATATTAATAAAAACTCACAATAAAAATTTAGCTTTATTTGGATTAATATTAAAAATTTGTAGGAGATAAAGTTTATACAGTGTTCGACGACACGCGCAATTAGAATTAACGAACAGAAGAAGAAGAACGCATAGACAAAGCAGAAGCGAAGTATCGCAACCATTAGACTGAGCGAGAGGAGAATAGGTATATGTATGCATTTCTAGTGCATACCAAAATTTATTTCATGTGCTTCTTGTTGATTTTTTGGCACTAGCTAAAGTTGTTCAGTGGCTGAGTGGATTATGTCCCGGACTGTAAGGCCAATGATGTTGATCGTGTTCGGGGTTCGATTGCTACCGCGATCCCGCGATCGGCATGTGAAATTTTTTGTTTTTCATTATTTTTCATTAAAATATTTTAAAAGCTCAATAACATTGAAAAGGGGCGGCGGCGGTAGCCGGTTTTTTAAGTTTTTGGTACGCAATATATGTAATTAGAACTTAATTTTCTTTCGTTGGTACACAACAGCAACTCCAAATCTAATTGTAATGTACATATGTACATATGTACATACATGCGTGCAATAATGTGTGTTGAAGTGGGATGCCAATACATACATGTGGATATGCAGATGTGTGGGCGTCCCACTCGCACATTCACAACTTTTCAAGGGCTGGTAGTGAAAGGATGGATCACACTATGTTGTTATTAAATTAAAGCATTTATTTCGTATGCGTAAATGATAAGCGTGACAATTCAGTTGTTGTCTGTACTTAGCGTCTATCCGAACTTAGTCTATTTTTGTGTAACGGCGAATATCGCCGCGGAAATATCGTCGGCTTACGATGGTGCCGGGCTGCCATATCGAGCTCATATCGATGAGGCTGCGTCGCCACAGGCTTATGATCGCTGTTATGTTCTAGCATTCTAATTGCAAAATATTGAGAGCAAAACAAAATAACAATATCCAATAAGAAACATATTGAACTTGCAAAGTCATAACATGCAAAATACGGAAAGAGTGACAGCATTGAAGAACGCATTGTTTACTTTTGGCTCGCGTCTTTTTGATACGTGCTAACAATAATAAAAATAGTGAACTTTATTTATAATCAATTAATATTATTTGTAACTATTATAATTTTATTGCACAATATAGTATGAAAACAAAATGAGGAAAAACTATTTTTTATTGAAAATTAATTAAATAATTTAATATGTATATATATATATGTCGGAGCATTGGTAGCATTATTTGAATTTAGTACAGCAACATGAATATTGTATGTGTCAAAATTGTAATAAAGAAGAATAGAGAAAACAGAACAACTGTCATTGCTGTCTTGTATTCTTTATATCACCGAGAGTCAGTGAGAGGACTAACTGTAAATTCTCTCACTGAGTGAGACCCGTGCCTACGTGTTTGGTGTGTTGCCTCTTCCGTTGGTTCGTTCTGTGTACATCACTCAAAAAAGTGTGTGAGCAAGACTGGACTGGCTATTTGCTGTGTGTGCGAATGAGCAGGATGGCAAGTGTGTCATGAGCAAGCTGCGCAATAGATTTTGGCAACGAGCGAGCGTGCAAGAAAAGTGAGAAGGCAGTCCTGGTAGAATATTGGTAGTACGCAGACGCTATTTATTTTGAAACGGCGACTAGTGGAACGATGGCGCCAACGAAGGGAACGGGCAACTGACGCTTCGACATATACATATATCACAGCCCGCTTGACTGTAACTTTTCTTTTAGTTTATTAGAATAAAATAAATAAACAAAATAAAAATACTAACGCTACAGTCAGGTGCTGACTGTATAAGGCCATGGATTATCATATTATACCGTAATAAAAATTTTAACGGTATGGAATCGCCACCCGAATATTATAAGAACAAAATAAATAAAAAAAATAAAATAAAATAATAAATAATTAATAAATGAAAATTCGCAACCGCCTCAACCGGGAAAAGTTCAGTTGAACACACGCACTCTATCGCAGCCATCCGCCACTCTAACCATTCGGCCATTGCCATTGCAAAGCCGCATTGTGAACCAATTCTGTTACCATACAATGCAAATAAAAAGTTTAAAATGCTGTGTGTCTGACGCTAGATTTGAACTCCGGTATGCTTGCGTAAATTAGGTCTGCTTAAGTATAAATTTATGTTCAAAGTGAGTTTAATTCGTATCATATCTCACTTATTAATAGTCCGATTTATTTGTCATGTAAGATATACAACTTTGGTTGTTGAGCTAATATTGTAGTTTTTAAATAGTTATTACTGATTTACGGAGGCGGGAAGGGGCGTGTCCAAATGTTAAAAAACTTAGAGACACTGCAATATATACGTATGTTGTCGCAAAATTTGATGACTCTAGCTCTTATAGTTTCTGAGATCCAGGTGTTCATACAGACAGGCAGACGGACAGACAGACATGGCTCAATCGACTCGGCTACTGATACTGATTCAGAATATATATAGTTTATGGGGTCGGAGATGCCTCCTTCTGCCTGTTACGCACATTTCCGTTCCGACACACACAATAGACCATGAATTTTTTTAAAATCCATGGCCTAAAAAACATTTTTTTATCAACATTGAAAATTGACGCCGCAAGTAACGTTGCAAGTGACGCCCCAAGTGACGCCGCCGACAATGATGAAATTACTAACTGTGAATGAAATAGACTTTCCGACCAAAGCCATCTTTAGGCAATTATCAATATCATAATTACACCAAAACATAATCTGCATAATCGCATGGATTATTATTATTATTATTATTTGGAAAGGGAGTCTCCCAGCAGAGAAGGGGCGAGGCACTGCGACCAGAATGATCTTTTGTACCTAGAATGCTTGACCACCCCACGCCACAGAAGGGTTCGTGGCCATGCAGAGGGGCTGATGACCCCGCCCTCGCTAGTTCATCCGCCAGCTCGTTGCACTGGAAACCAGAGTGACCAGGTACCCATAGAAGGGTAACTTTGTTTCTATTGGAAAGCCTCTGAAGAGAGTTCCAACAGTCAGCCACCATACGTGAACCTACTCTTTTTGAGGAGAGGGCTAGTATGGCAGCTTCGCTATCCGAGAAGATGTAGATATTCGCTCCTCTGATCCCCTTCTCAAGAATAAGATGACAGCAGAACTCGATGGCATGAACTTCGGATTGAAAAACTGTGGGCCACTTGCCCATAGCAATCGAGGTTTTGGAGTTGGGACCATGTATTCCAGCTCCAACCCCCTGATCAGTCTTTGACCCGTCGGTATACCAGTGTATACCGTGAGGGTCACTGATGGGGTTGCCAGCATCCCAGTCCCGCCGGTCCGGGATGAGGGTTGCGAATTTTGCACCAAAGAAGAAGAAGGTCATAGAATCTGATCTAGAGCAGATTGATTCCATTACTGCTGTGGGACAGGTGCGAAGTGCACCCGTCAAAGAAAGGCAAAGCAGCCTATGCAGTTTAGTGCATTTGTTGATGGCAGTGACCTGCGTAACCTTAGGCCACCATACAATGGCAGCGTAGGTAACGATGGGTCTTACCATCATCTCAAATAACCACCGAATGGTGCAAGATTTGAGACCCCAGATCCTACCAAAGAATCTTCTGCAGGCCCACATGGCATGAGTTGCCTTTGATAGGGTGTTGTTTAAATGGGGGTTCCAGTTCAGTCTTTTATCAAGAGTTACCCCTAGATATTAAACCTCGCTGGAAAGTCCCACGGGAGAGCCGCCAATGTGCAATTATCCTATGTCAACGGAATGGCACTTAGTGAAGGGAACGATAATTGCCTTTTGTGGATTGATGCTCAGAGCAACATCTTCGCACCATCTACAAACCGTGTTCAGAGCAGATTGCATCAGCTCTGTCACGGTGTTTGCAAAGTTCCCGTTCACTACGAGAGCCAGGTCGTTAGCGTAGGCGATTGCTACCACGCCCTGTTCTGCAAGAATACTTAGTAGTTCATCAACTACTAAAGACCAGAGTAAGGGGGATAAGACCCCTCCCCGGGGATATCCCTTAACCGCACTAATGAAAGCAGTCGTGGAGTCCAAGGTAGAGGAAATAGTCCGGTGTTTGAGCATAGCATCAATCCATCGGATTAGGGGGCGGGCGATGTTTCTGCGCTCCAGCGACCCGTAGCCGGTATTATCGAAATCACCCTCTATATCAAGAAAGGAGCACAGAGCAATGTTCCTGGATACGAGGGCTCTTTCGATTCTACCCACCAGCTTGTGGAGAGCAACCTCCGTCGATCTTCCGGCTATATACGCAAACTGCGTGGAGTGCAGGGGATGAGTTTTCTGCAGAGAGCACCGAATGTGCAAGTCTACGAGCCTTTCCGCCGTTTTTAGCAGAAAGGAAGTAAGACTGATCGGCCGATATGACTTAGGCTGATCAGAGGGACGATTCCACTGTTTGGGAATGAATACCACATTAACTCTCCTCCAAGAGATGGGTATGTAACCCCAAGTGAAACTAGCCCTAAGGCCGACCAGCGGATCAAGAATGTGATCCAGGCTGTTTTGTAAGAGGGCTGGAAAGATTTGATCGCCCCTTGGGGCTTTGAAGGGAGCGAAGGAATCTACAGCCGATTTGACCTTTTCAGGTCGAAGATGGTTCCTGATAGACTGGACCCACGTGAGCCCGGTGACAAGGTTGCGTCATCGTGACTGGATAGATCTGGGTTCGACACAGAACCTGGGAAGTGGACCTTTAGTAGCAGGTAAAGTGCTTCCCTCCGATCTTGAGTGAAAGAGCCATCTGCTCTTTTAAGAAGCCCTTTAGCCAATACTTTGTGGAGTCTCGCTGCCTCTGGCAGCGATTCAATGCTACCACAGTAGCTGTGCCACGTATCGCGTTTAGCACGTCTAATGTTCTTGTTATAATTAGTGAGAGCGTCCCTATAGACGTCCCAACTGACACGGTTAGATCTGGCCTTGTTGAATAGTGATAGTTAGTGTTGGGTAATCCTAGTTAAATTTGAGGAATAAGTTCGTTGGTTCGTTTAAAATCAGGTCGTTCATTTAGTTCAATCGTTCATTTTTTTAAACTTGCTTAAAGGTGCTTCAAAAAATAGATTAATTTTGTTATGAATTTATTGCATACAATGCTGTCATTGAAAATTGATATTATTTATTAAATTTATGTCAAAAACACTTATACATAAAAATAATAAGAAATAATAAAGAGTTTAAAAACAGATAATATAGTAATTTTAATGCATTTGATTTCTGAAAGGAGAATAGAGAAGTTAATTAGGGAACATTTTCAATAACATATGATCAAATTATGTTTATACCTGTGATCCATCTACATGTTGCTATGAAGGAACATTAGATTTTCCACTTTATTAGGTTTTAGTAGCATCCATCTTTTTCGGATGATTTCCCCAGCACTTGAAAATAGGCGCTCGCAAGGAACTGATGTAGTCATAAGGCATAGTCGCTTAAGGCTGTAAGAATATAGATGCGGATACAATTTCTTTCTTTGTTTCCACCAAACCAAAGGGTCAGCAGTCCTCGGTATAAATTCCTCTTCGAGGTATTTTTCGATCTCTTTCTCGGCAGAACCGGTAGTGTTTGCAGCCTTTGTCGTGTTCTTGAACTCACTGTCAAAATCACACCAAACCAAACTCTGATTGGCTGAATTAGTTTCAAACGCAGGTGATTCGATTTCATAATTTTCGCTGTTGAGACGAATTGGAGTTACTTTCCTTTTAAGATTACAAACAGCTTTTTCGTATTCTTCTTTTGACTTGAACCAACGACCTTTAAATCGAGGATCTAAAATGTAACTCTCTGCGTAGAGTTCGTTACTTTCCAGCTTGCAAAATCGTCGGTTCATCTCAGCTTTTAGAACTGCAACAAGTGCAGCAACACATTTATCCTTAGGCGTTTTCTTATTCAAACAGTTCTGTAGCAAAATAGCAAGAACTATAACCTTTGAAAGGGTTACATTCTTTTCTGCTGATATTTCTTCTGTTACCTCCATGAATGGTTTTATTATAGGCAGTAACACTTCTACAATCGCCCACTCATTCTGAGATAAGTTTAATTCAGAACGCAGAGTAGAAAGTGTTAATATAAGAGCATCTTTCAACACAAGCCTTTCTAGCATTTTAAAAGTTGAGTTCGAACGAGTTGACACATCTTGGATCAATTTGAGATCGGGCAAGTTCAATTGGGTTTGAGTTGACTTCAGCTTCTTAAGGCCGAAAGTGCTACGATTGAAAAACTCCACAATGAATTTGACTTTGTTTTGTACAACGCTGATTTCGCGGAGTCCTTTTTGCACAATTAGGTTCAAGCTATGTGCAAAACATGGTATGTGTGGCCAATTTCCTGTTTTGATGGCATTGACAATATTTGCAGCGTTATCGGAAACCACAGCAGATATTTTGTTCTCTATACTCCATCTTTCTACTATCTTTTGTAAAAATGCGCACAGATTTTGACCACTGTACTGGTCAACGAATGCCTCACATGCAATCATATGTGAGCTCATAACAGTTGCTTCACTCTCAATAAAATGAGCTGTAACAGCAATATAACTTTCATTTGCAAGAGAGGTCCAACAATCCGTTGTCAAACAAATTGCAGATGCCAGCTCCATTTTTTTCTTTGACGCTACCAACAATTTCGTCCCAAAGCTTTGGAAGAAGTACGTTGGACAGCGTTTTTCAAGTGGGCATCTTGTATCCGGGGCAATTAGACACATCATCTATGAGCTGCTTGAAATCAGGCTCTTCTACAATTCGCAATGCATGATGACCTTTTGCAATCATACGAACTAGTTGCCTATCAATTTTCACAGCTTTCCCGGCAGCCGGTGGTCGTTGAATGAACGAAGATATTACTTGCTGTTGGGGTCCAATTATCTGAGGAGCCTATGTTAAAAGAAATCAAGAATTTAGTAAGCCTACTTAAATGAATAAATCAAAATATTATGTTTACATTTGCTTCCTGTCGGCTTTCAGTGGTTTGGCGCTGTGTTTCCTCCAAAGCTGGTGGGTGCTTATTTTTAAGGTGACGCGATAAGTTTCCTTGCGATCCACCAGCCACACTAAGCACAGTAGTTCGTGAACGAACGAACTAAATTGAACTATTCACCAAACTGAACGAACGAACTAGGTCTGTCTTTATAGTTCAATATAGTTCGTTAGTTCAATTTAGTTCACTTAGTTCAATATAGTTCACTTAGTTCATATATAGTGAGAAATTGAACACGAAAAAAGCGACTAAAAGTAGGCGTTCAACTTAGTTGATACTTAGTGGTTCTGCGTTCGCTTACTAGGGTGACTAGGGTAACTACCCATGTAGGAAGTAGTCGAATAAGTAGTTTATGTATGGCTTATCGACACCCCTATAACGACTGGGTACACTCCGAGTTAATTACTACAAAAAGTTTGTTGTAATCAGAACAGAGAATTCGGAAAGGCTCATGCAGGCTACAATTGTTATTGCAGAAATCAAGCAAAAGAGGTGCAAAATTTCTGGTTAATCTAGAGGGATAGAGAAGTTAATTTGATTAAGCAAGAACGGGGAATCGATATCATACTTAATCAACTTAACAAGGAACATGACACCTAACATTAAGCGGCGGTTGGTAAGAGAAGTTAAATTTATTAGAAAAAGTCTACTAGAATAAGAGGGTAAATCAATTCCAGAGACCCAGTTAAAACCACGAAGAGCAAAAAGTAAAAATTGTTTTAGCACAGACTCAATTCTGTCCTGGTGAACATGATATTGCGGTGACCAAATGCAAGAACCATATTCGAGAATCGGGCGAACAAGAGAGGTATAAAGCAACTTTGTTGTATAAGGATCATGGAATTGGCCCATGTTTTTATAAAACCAAGGATTCGAGAGGTCTTATTTACAATTTGCGTGATATGGCAATCAAATTTCAGTTTATGGTCGAAAAGAATACCAAGGTCATTGACATTTGATATTCTTCTTTAAATGGATGGTAGATGTTTTGAAATTTGTAAGTATTTACGAGAAAAACTTATTTCTTCATCATTATTAGCCCTTTACAATCCTAAGAAAGAAACAGAATTGCATTGTAACGCAAGTGCTGAAGGATTTGGAGGAATATTAGTGCAAAAACAAGAAGATAATAAATTCCATCAAATTTGTTATTTTTCTCAGACAACAACAGCAGTCAAAAAGAGATATCAAAGTTTTAAGTTCGAGACGTTAGCTATCATTTATTCACTCAACAAATTTAGAATATATTTAGAAGGAATTCCATTTAAAATCATAACAGATTGTAATTCATTGACTCTGACTTTAAATCGCAAAAGTGTAAACGCCAGGATAGCTCGATGGGCCTTACAACTAGAAAACTATAATTATACCATTAAACATAGAAGTGGCAAATATATGACACATGTTGATGCCCTTAGTCGCTATACGAGATCTTTGAGAGAAGAATTTAAATATGAGCCAATAATGACAATAGATGAATATGAGCAAACAAACCAATTAGTTGCAGTGATTGACAGTAGTGATATTAATTTTCAACTTCAGATTACACAAAATAGAGATGACAGAAAAGTAAAATTAAAAAAAAAAATTAGAAAATGGACCCGTGAAAGATATTATACTTGATGATGATATTGTTTATAGACAGTTAAAAGATACGGAACTTGTATATGTTCCTGAAGAAATGGAAACTAATTTAATTAGGACAGTACATGAAAAGTTATGTCATTTAGGAAGTGAAAAATACTAACGCTACAGTCAGGTGCTGACTGTATAAGGCCATGGATTATCATATTATACCGTAATAAAAATTTTTACGGTATGGAATCGCCGCCCGAATATTATTAGAATAAAATAAATAGAAAAAATAAAATAAAATAATAAATAATTAATAATAAATAAAAATTCGCACCCGCCTCAACCGGGAGTTGAACACACGCACTCTCTCACAGCCGTCCGCCACTCTAACCACTCGGCCATTGCCTCACTCCTTCGCCCATCGACAAAGCTGCATTGTCAACCAATTTTGTTACCATACAATGCAAATAAAAAGTTTAAAATGCTGTGTGTCTGACGCGGTATGGAATCGCCGTCCGAATATTATTAGAATAAAATAAATAAAATAAATAAAATAATATAATAAATAATTAATAAATAAAAATTCGCACCCGCCTCAACCGGGAGTTGAACCCGCGCATTCTCTCACAGCCGTCCGCCTCTCTAACCACTCGGCCATTGCCTCACTCGTTGGCTTATCGGCAAAGCTGCATTGTCAACCAATTTTGTTACCATACAATGCAAATAAAAAGTTTAAAATGATGTGTGTCTAGATTTGAACTTCGGTATGCTTGCGTAAATTAGGTCTGCTTAAGTATAAATGTATGTTCAAAGTGAGTTTAATTCGTATCATATCTCACTTATTAATAGTCCGATTTAAATGAAATTTTCACATAACGCCCGTGGCAAAGTATTTGTCATGTAAGATATACAACTTTGGTTGTTGAGCTAATATTGTAGTTTTTAAATAGTTATTACTGATTTACGGAGGCGGGAAGGGGCGTGTCCAAATTTTAAAAAAAACTTTGAGACACTGCAATATATACGTATGTTGTCGCAAAATTTGATGACTCTAGCTCTTATACTTTCTGAGATCCAGGTGTTCATACAGACAGACAGACGGACAGACGGACAGACAGACATGGCTCAATCGACTCGGCTACTGATACTGATTCAGAATATATATAGTTTATGGGGTCGGAGATGCCTCCTTCTGCCTGTTACGCACAATTCCGTTCCGACAAACACAATAGTCCATGAATTTTTTTAAAATCCATGGCCTAAAAATGCGTAAATGAAATTCTAAACCATTATTGGTTTCTGAATATGACAGCCAAGGTGAAATCATTTATTGATAATTGTCTTAAGTGTATTATGTGTACAATTCCTCCACTTGCAAACAATAGAACTCTTCATAACATTATAAACAACTTTCTTGGTGATCAGCTGTGTTTTAGCTTTTGCTCCTATTATTTAACGAGTTGTACTAAATTTCTGGTGATTTAAATTTCTAATTTGTGATTCACTACTGTGTAATAACTTTGTGCTAACAAATTGATATATAAGTAACTGGTAAACTAGTGTTTATTGTATTTAAAGTTACATTTTATCTAAATTAATTTGCGCGCCTTAAGCGTCTTGTTTTTGTTTTCGTTTGGAGTTCACATCCCCACGCTCATTCTCGCTTGCTTCGCTCTCTGAGTGTGCTGCGCTGTACTAAGTGTGTACCCTAAACGACGGCTCTCTCGCTACAGTAGTGTTGTTATTTTTCTGCTTTCTACATACACTTACTCGCGCTCTCACTCTCACGCTTCTTTACGCTCCCTTGTGAGTTACGCTTGTGTTTGTTTTGCTTGCTTTCTTGCTCTCTAACTGTTCTTTTTAACTTTTTGTTTTTGAACTTATTTTCGTAATTGCTGTAACATTTTTTATTTTTGGTGTTCCCTACAATTTTCAAGGCATATTAATTTTTAGGCCATGGATTTTAAAAAATTCATGGACTATTGTGTTTGTCGGAACGGAATTGTGCGTAACAGGCAGAAGGAGGCATCTCCGACCCCATAAACTATATATATTCTGAATCAGTATCAGTAGCCGAGTCGATTGAGCCATGTCTGTCTGTCCGTCTGTCCGTCTGTCTGTCTGTATGAACACCTGGATCTCAGAAAGTATAAGAGCTAGAGTCATCAAATTTTGCGACAACATACGTATATATTGCAGTGTCTCAAAGTTTTTTTAAAATTTGGACACGCCCCTTCCCGCCTCCGTAAATCAGTAATAACTATTTAAAAACTACAATATTAGCTCAACAACCAAAGTTGTATATCATGACAAATACTTTGCCACGGGCGTTATGTGAAAATTTCATTTAAATCGGACTATTAATAAGTGAGATATGATACGAATTAAACTCACTTTGAACATACATTTATACTTAAGCAGACCTAATTTACGCAAGCATACCGAAGTTCAAATCTAGACACACATCATTTTAAACTTTTTAATTGCATTGTATGGTAACAAAATTGGTTGACAATGCAGCTTTGCCGATGGGTCAAGGAGTGAGGCAATGGCCGAGTGGTTAGAGTGGCGGACGGCTGTGAGAGAGTGCGTGTGTTCAACTCCCGGTTGAGGCGGGTGCGAATTTTCATTTATTAATTATTTATCATATTATTTTATTTTTTTTTTTTTATTTATTTTATTCTAATAATATTCGGGCGGCGATTCCATACCGTTAAAATCAATTTGAGATCGGGCAAGTTCAATTGGGTTTGAGTTGACTTCAGCTTCTTAAGGCCGAAAGTGCTACGATTGAAAAACTCCACAATGAATTTGACTTTGTTTTGTACAACGCTGATTTCGCGGAGTCCTTTTTGCACAATTAGGTTCAAGCTATGTGCAAAACATGGTATGTGTGGCCAATTTCCTGTTTTGATGGCATTGACAATATTTGCAGCGTTATCGGAAACCACAGCAGATATTTTGTTCTCTATACTCCATCTTTCTACTATCTTTTGTAAAAATGCGCACAGATTTTGACCACTGTACTGGTCAACGAATGCCTCACATGCAATCATATGTGAGCTCATAACAGTTGCTTCACTCTCAATAAAATGAGCTGTAACAGCAATATAACTTTCATTTGCAAGAGAGGTCCAACAATCCGTTGTCAAACAAATTGCAGATGCCAGCTCCATTTTTTTCTTTGACGCTACCAACAATTTCGTCCCAAAGCTTTGGAAGAAGTACGTTGGACAGCGTTTTTCAAGTGGGCATCTTGTATCCGGGGCAATTAGACACATCATCTATGAGCTGCTTGAAATCAGGCTCTTCTACAATTCGCAATGCATGATGACCTTTTGCAATCATACGAACTAGTTGCCTATCAATTTTCACAGCTTTCCCGGCAGCCGGTGGTCGTTGAATGAACGAAGATATTACTTGCTGTTGGGGTCCAATTATCTGAGGAGCCTATGTTAAAAGAAATCAAGAATTTAGTAAGCCTACTTAAATGAATAAATCAAAATATTATGTTTACATTTGCTTCCTGTCGGCTTTCAGTGGTTTGGCGCTGTGTTTCCTCCAAAGCTGGTGGGTGCTTATTTTTAAGGTGACGCGATAAGTTTCCTTGCGATCCACCAGCCACACTAAGCACAGTAGTTCGTGAACGAACGAACTAAATTGAACTATTCACCAAACTGAACGAACGAACTAGGTCTGTCTTTATAGTTCAATATAGTTCGTTAGTTCAATTTAGTTCACTTAGTTCAATATAGTTCACTTAGTTCATATATAGTGAGAAATTGAACACGAAAAAAGCGACTAAAAGTAGGCGTTCAACTTAGTTGATACTTAGTGGTTCTGCGTTCGCTTACTAGGGTGACTAGGGTAACTACCCATGTAGGAAGTAGTCGAATAAGTAGTTTATGTATGGCTTATCGACACCCCTATAACGACTGGGTACACTCCGAGTTAATTACTACAAAAAGTTTGTTGTAATCAGAACAGAGAATTCGGAAAGGCTCATGCAGGCTACAATTGTTATTGCAGAAATCAAGCAAAAGAGGTGCAAAATTTCTGGTTAATCTAGAGGGATAGAGAAGTTAATTTGATTAAGCAAGAACGGGGAATCGATATCATACTTAATCAACTTAACAAGGAACATGACACCTAACATTAAGCGGCGGTTGGTAAGAGAAGTTAAATTTATTAGAAAAAGTCTACTAGAATAAGAGGGTAAATCAATTCCAGAGACCCAGTTAAAACCACGAAGAGCAAAAAGTAAAAATTGTTTTAGCACAGACTCAATTCTGTCCTGGTGAACATGATATTGCGGTGACCAAATGCAAGAACCATATTCGAGAATCGGGCGAACAAGAGAGGTATAAAGCAACTTTGTTGTATAAGGATCATGGAATTGGCCCATGTTTTTATAAAACCAAGGATTCGAGAGGTCTTATTTACAATTTGCGTGATATGGCAATCAAATTTCAGTTTATGGTCGAAAAGAATACCAAGGTCATTGACATTTGATATTCTTCTTTAAATGGATGGTAGATGTTTTGAAATTTGTAAGTATTTACGAGAAAAACTTATTTCTTCATCATTATTAGCCCTTTACAATCCTAAGAAAGAAACAGAATTGCATTGTAACGCAAGTGCTGAAGGATTTGGAGGAATATTAGTGCAAAAACAAGAAGATAATAAATTCCATCAAATTTGTTATTTTTCTCAGACAACAACAGCAGTCAAAAAAGAGATATCAAAGTTTTAAGTTCGAGACGTTAGCTATCATTTATTCACTCAACAAATTTAGAATATATTTAGAAGGAATTCCATTTAAAATCATAACAGATTGTAATTCATTGACTCTGACTTTAAATCGCAAAAGTGTAAACGCCAGGATAGCTCGATGGGCCTTACAACTAGAAAACTATAATTATACCATTAAACATAGAAGTGGCAAATATATGACACATGTTGATGCCCTTAGTCGCTATACGAGATCTTTGAGAGAAGAATTTAAATATGAGCCAATAATGACAATAGATGAATATGAGCAAACAAACCAATTAGTTGCAGTGATTGACAGTAGTGATATTAATTTTCAACTTCAGATTACACAAAATAGAGATGACAGAAAAGTAAAATATAAAAAAAATTAGAAAATGGACCCGTGAAAGATATTATACTTGATGATGATATTGTTTATAGACAGTTAAAAGATACGGAACTTGTATATGTTCCTGAAGAAATGGAAACTAATTTAATTAGGACAGTACATGAAAAGTTATGTCATTTAGGAAGTGAAAAATACTAACGCTACAGTCAGGTGCTGACTGTATAAGGCCATGGATTATCATATTATACCGTAATAAAAATTTTTACGGTATGGAATCGCCGCCCGAATATTATTAGAATAAAATAAATAGAAAAAATAAAATAAAATAATAAATAATTAATAATAAATAAAAATTCGCACCCGCCTCAACCGGGAGTTGAACACACGCACTCTCTCACAG
The DNA here is from genome assembly GCA_018901815.1 of Zaprionus lachaisei. Classification (NCBI taxonomy): domain Eukaryota; kingdom Metazoa; phylum Arthropoda; class Insecta; order Diptera; family Drosophilidae; genus Zaprionus; species Zaprionus lachaisei. Next base: position 38,367 of record JAEIFI010000706.1, read on the forward strand.
CCGTCCGCCACTCTAACCACTCGGCCATTGCCTCACTCCTTCGCCCATCGACAAAGCTGCATTGTCAACCAATTTTGTTACCATACAATGCAAATAAAAAGTTTAAAATGCTGTGTGTCTGACGCGGTATGGAATCGCCGTCCGAATATTATTAGAATAAAATAAATAAAATAAATAAAATAATATAATAAATAATTAATAAATAAAAATTCGCACCCGCCTCAACCGGGAGTTGAACCCGCGCATTCTCTCACAGCCGTCCGCCTCTCTAACCACTCGGCCATTGCCTCACTCGTTGGCTTATCGGCAAAGCTGCATTGTCAACCAATTTTGTTACCATACAATGCAAATAAAAAGTTTAAAATGATGTGTGTCTAGATTTGAACTTCGGTATGCTTGCGTAAATTAGGTCTGCTTAAGTATAAATGTATGTTCAAAGTGAGTTTAATTCGTATCATATCTCACTTATTAATAGTCCGATTTAAATGAAATTTTCACATAACGCCCGTGGCAAAGTATTTGTCATGTAAGATATACAACTTTGGTTGTTGAGCTAATATTGTAGTTTTTAAATAGTTATTACTGATTTACGGAGGCGGGAAGGGGCGTGTCCAAATTTTAAAAAAACTTTGAGACACTGCAATATATACGTATGTTGTCGCAAAATTTGATGACTCTAGCTCTTATACTTTCTGAGATCCAGGTGTTCATACAGACAGACAGACGGACAGACGGACAGACGGACAGACAGACATGGCTCAATCGACTCGGCTACTGATACTGATTCAGAATATATATAGTTTATGGGGTCGGAGATGCCTCCTTCTGCCTGTTACGCACAATTCCGTTCCGACAAACACAATAGTCCATGAATTTTTTTAAAATCCATGGCCTAAAAATGCGTAAATGAAATTCTAAACCATTATTGGTTTCTGAATATGACAGCCAAGGTGAAATCATTTATTGATAATTGTCTTAAGTGTATTATGTGTACAATTCCTCCACTTGCAAACAATAGAACTCTTCATAACATTATAAACAACTTTCTTGGTGATCAGCTGTGTTTTAGCTTTTGCTCCTATTATTTAACGAGTTGTACTAAATTTCTGGTGATTTAAATTTCTAATTTGTGATTCACTACTGTGTAATAACTTTGTGCTAACAAATTGATATATAAGTAACTGGTAAACTAGTGTTTATTGTATTTAAAGTTACATTTTATCTAAATTAATTTGCGCGCCTTAAGCGTCTTGTTTTTGTTTTCGTTTGGAGTTCACATCCCCACGCTCATTCTCGCTTGCTTCGCTCTCTGAGTGTGCTGCGCTGTACTAAGTGTGTACCCTAAACGACGGCTCTCTCGCTACAGTAGTGTTGTTATTTTTCTGCTTTCTACATACACTTACTCGCGCTCTCACTCTCACGCTTCTTTACGCTCCCTTGTGAGTTACGCTTGTGTTTGTTTTGCTTGCTTTCTTGCTCTCTAACTGTTCTTTTTAACTTTTTGTTTTTGAACTTATTTTCGTAATTGCTGTAACATTTTTTATTTTTGGTGTTCCCTACAATTTTCAAGGCATATTAATTTTTAGGCCATGGATTTTAAAAAAATTCATGGACTATTGTGTTTGTCGGAACGGAATTGTGCGTAACAGGCAGAAGGAGGCATCTCCGACCCCATAAACTATATATATTCTGAATCAGTATCAGTAGCCGAGTCGATTGAGCCATGTCTGTCTGTCCGTCTGTCCGTCTGTCTGTCTGTATGAACACCTGGATCTCAGAAAGTATAAGAGCTAGAGTCATCAAATTTTGCGACAACATACGTATATATTGCAGTGTCTCAAAGTTTTTTTTAAAATTTGGACACGCCCCTTCCCGCCTCCGTAAATCAGTAATAACTATTTAAAAACTACAATAATTAGCTCAACAACCAAAGTTGTATATTTACATGACAAATACTTTGCCACGGGCGTTATGTGAAAATTTCATTTAAATCGGACTATTAATAAGTGAGATATGATACGAATTAAACTCACTTTGAACATACATTTATACTTAAGCAGACCTAATTTACGCAAGCATACCGAAGTTCAAATCTCTAGACACACATCATTTTAAACTTTTTAATTGCATTGTATGGTAACAAAATTGGTTGACAATGCAGCTTTGCCGATGGGTCAAGGAGTGAGGCAATGGCCGAGTGGTTAGAGTGGCGGACGGCTGTGAGAGAGTGCGTGTGTTCAACTCCCGGTTGAGGCGGGTGCGAATTTTTATTTATTAATTATTTATCATATTATTTTTTTTTTTTTTTATTTATTTTATTCTAATAATATTCGGGCGGCGATTCCATACCGTTAAAATTTTTATTACGGTATAATATGATAATCCATGGCCTTATACAGTCAGCACCTCACTGTAGCGTTAGTAGGTTAGTTTTTTTTTATCAAAATGCTGGTGTGCTCTGCAACTCCTTGCAAATGCAAGGCCGATGCTAAGTGTTCCGGTTACTTTGTTTGCTGCTGGCTGTGTGATAACTTCTATCATATCAAATGCATCGGCTTAACAGTACGAATTAAAGATTATATTAATAACAGTGAATCTGGCCTAAAATGGTCATGCAAAGTTTGTCGAGTGAAAGAACTCACTTTGACTAAAATGCTTAGGGAGACGAAATTGAAATTTGAGAAGTTGCGTGCAGCCTTTACAAATCTCGAATCAGAATTCTCTAATATGGAAACTCAATTCAATTCATATGAATGTGTCTCCCGAAATTCCACCGGCAACTCCTTCAGGCATAACATCTCCTGTTATTGCCTATTTAACTCCTTCTACGTCTCCTAACATACCTCCGTCTGTTATATGCGATCCACCACTTTTGATCGTCACCTCTCCTGTTTCGTCTATTTCCAAAAAGAATCCCAAAAATTCTTTGGAAAACAAGACTGTCAACGCTTCTAATGTTAAATCGCTTATCGCGGTTAAGCCTAAGAAACAGGTTTTCGTTTCTCGCCTTGCACCTGATACTTCGGTTGAAGATGTGCAATCATTTATTAATTCAAAAATACTAACGCTACAGTCAGGTGCTGACTGTATAAGGCCATGGATTATTATATTATACCGTAATAAAAATTTTAACGGAATCGCCGAATAAATAAAAAAAAATAAAATTAGATAATAAATAATTAATAAATGAAAATTCACACCCGCCTCAACCGGGAGTTGAACACACGCACTCTATCACAGCCGTCCGCCACTCTAACCACTCGACTGCATTGTCAACCAATTTTGTTACCATACAATGCAAATAAAAAGTTTAAAATGCTGTGTGTCTGACGCTAGATTTGAACTTCGGTATGCTTGCGTAAATTAGGTCTGCTTAAGTATAAATGTATGTTCAAAGTGAGTTTAATTCGTATCATATCTCACTTATTAATAGTCCGATTTAAATGAAATTTTCACATAACGCCCGTGGCAAAGTATTTGTCATGTAAGATATACAACTTTGGTTGTTGATCTAATATTGTAGTTTTTAAATAGTTATTACTGATTTACGGAGGCGGGAAGGGGCGTGTCCAAATTTTTAAAAAAACTTTGACACACTGCAATATATACGTATGTTGTCGCAAAATTTGATGACTCTAGCTCTTATACTTTCTGAGATCCAGGTGTTCATACAGACAGACAGACGGACAGACAGACATGGTTCAATCGACTCGGCTACTGATACTGATTCAGAATATATATAGTTTATGGGGTCGGAGACGCCTCCTTCTGCCTGTTACGCACAATTCCGTTCCGACAAACACAATAGACCATGAATTTTTTTAAAATCCATTGTTATAAAAAGTATTTGTGTCGCTGCCGTTTGCAGTTTGCTCAGGATCCAAATCAGTTTTACATCTTTGTCAATTTAAAACGTAAATCAAGTAGATTTCCTTCTGTACTATCATATGAAAATAAGGAAGCAACTGATTATCAGGCTGCCGCCGATTTGTTTGCAGACTTTTTTCAATCAACTTATTCAACTGAACCTAATAGTTTCCCATTACATCCTTACCCTTATATTATACAAAATTTTAACACTTTCTTCTGTCCTTCTATTGATGAAACATCTTTACTTAGTGATCTTTAAAATCGTTAAAACCAGTTTTCTCTCCTGGCCCTGACGGAGTTCCAGCATGTGTGCTTAGATATTGTGCTGATTAAAAACTTAAACCAATTCATAAGCTGCTTGACTTGTCACTAGCAAATAGTTATTTTCCACCTATTTGGAAAAACTCTTTTTCCATTCCTCTTCACAAAAGTGGTTCTATCCATGATGTGAAGAACTATAGGTGTATTTCCAAATTGTCCGCTATTCCTAAAATTTTTGAAAAAATGTTACGGCTCAGTTAACTTTTATGTGTAAATCTATAATTTCACCCTGTCAACATGGGTTTATTAAGGCAAGATCTACAGCTTCTAATCTTTTAGAATTTTCCTCTCACATAATTTTTTGGGATTTCGGAACAAAATGCAAACTGATGTGGTCTATACTGATTTCAGTAAAGCATTTGACTCCGTAAATCATAGACTCTTAATCCAAAAGTTAAATTTGATTGGTTTTCCTCAAAAGCTCCTTTTGTGGATTTCCGATTATTTAACTAATAGGTATCAACGAGTTTCTTTTAAAGACTGTCTTTCTAAGCCGATCTTAGTCACTTCTGGTGTTCCTCAGGGTAGCCACCTTTTGCTATTTAACCTTTTTATTAACGATCTTTCTTCAATACTTCTTCACTCTAACATTCTTATGTATGCTGATGATGTGAAACTCTGTTTGACACATAGTGATCCTACTAATAACCTTCTTCAAACAGATCTTGATTTGTTTTTTGCTTGGTGTAGACATAATCTACTATATCTAAACTGTTTGAAGTGCAAGGTTATGTCATTTTACAGAGGTAACTATCGGGGTAACGACATAAGTCCGCGCGACATATCTCCGCCGATCTTAAAACGGCATATCGAGCAAAAGGACACTTTGGCTTCGACGGAGCCCGTGGTTCTCGTCGAACGTTTAAAAACTGATATGCTTTTGGGTCCTTCCTGTTTACAAAGATAAATAAAAGATAATTGATTAAAATAAAACAAAAAAAAAATATACGTTCAATAAATTTGTATCAACATAAATTTTGAGAAATACCTTTTTAAGCCACTGTTTCTTAAAATATTTTAAGAAAGGCGAAAACTTCTCATTGCTTAATGCAGTTGCTTGAGTTTCGAGAAGATGAAATGCTTCGACAATTTTGCTGTCCGGTAAAAGAGGCAAGTACATAAATTTCATAAACAAAATATACGCTTGTTTATTGAATTTAAGCATATTTTTGAAGCCAGTTATTTTCTTTGCATTTCTCTTGCATGCTTGGGTAAAATAAAACCAGCAAGCATAGAAATGCATGGAGGGATGCAAGTTTTTCAATGCGTTACGCATGGCTGTTTCATAATCTGAGATAAATGAAGCACCTTTTAGGCAGCAAATATTGGAGTCTATAAATGTAAATAAATGCTGATAACAAAGCTCCGATTTGCGCGTCATCAGAACAAATAAAAATGGGGTTATCTAAAAAACAAAAACAATTTAATTACGACATGAATTTAAACTGAAAAAAAAAGAAAATACCTTTTGCATATGTTTTATATAAATAATAAGCAGCTGCTGAAAGTCTCCGAAAGGGCATACTTTGAATGTAGCATCAATTAAAAAATGTCGATTCTGCTCCTCAATATTTACTTGCATCAAGGTTATGACCTTATCCGACGAAAATATGCAATACGCAAATGAGCTTGATGCGTATAGTTTTTTGAAAAACACATTCGGAGTACTTCCCTTGGTCATGCCAAAACGACACATAATGTTTTCATCTTGAAAAGCTTCACGTACGTCCTCTGAGGTAGTCGGCGATTTGGGTAGAAACGGTTGCCTCTTTCTTTGCAGAGTGCGTTTGACCGTGTCATAGTTCACTTCTATCTCCACTTGTCCTTCCGTTTTCCTATTAAGAGCACAAAATAAAAATATTTAACTATTTATATTGTGTTCATGTGTAAATACAGTTAGTCACGAAACACTTTACACAGATACATAACATTAACATGTACATCTGTGTAAAGTGTTTCTTGACTAACTGTATATGAATATGTACATGCATACATTCATATATATGTATGTACATTTGTCGACTTACTCAGCGAGAACATCATTAAATACTTTTTTGATGTCGTCGTTGCAGCTACAATGAAACTTCTTTTTGATTTCACTAACAACTTCGATTTTCTGCATTTCCTGGCCCTGCGAACCATGAAAATGCTCCACTTTCTCTGGCGTTGAGTATACTCGAGCCTTATCTGCACTTAAATATACGCGAGCTTTGCAGTCTTTGACGCGGCACACATATGCGGTTTCACCTGATTTTAACTCTTTGTTTTTTTTAATGTAAATTTGTTGGTTTATTGGTGTGAACAAAAAAATGAAATGAAAAAATGAAAATAAATAAATAAATAAATGAAAATTCACACCCGTCTCAACCGGGAGTTGAACACACGCACTCTCTCACAGCAGTCCGCCACTCTAACCACTCGGCCATTGCCTCACTCCTTGGCCCATCGGTAAAGCTGCATTGTCAACCAATTTTGTTACCATACAATGCAAATAAAAAGTTTAAAATGCTGTGTGTCTGACGCTAGATTTGAACTTCGGTATGCTTGCGTAAATTAGGTCTGCTTAAGTATAAATGTATGTTCAAAGTGAGTTTAATTCGTATCATATCTCACTTATTAATAGTCCGATTTAAATGAAATTTTCACATAACGCCCGTGGCAAAGTATTTGTCATGTAAGATATACAACTTTGGTTGTTGAGCTAATATTGTAGTTTTTAAATAGTTATTACTGATTTACGGAGGCGGGAAGGGGAAAAAAATACTAACGCTACAGTCAGGTGCTGACTGTATAAGGCCATGGATTATCATATTATACCGTAATAAAAATTTTAACGGTATGGAATCGCCGCCCGAATATTATTAGAATAAAATAAATAAAAAAAATAAAATAATATAATATAATATATATAATAAATACTTAATAAATGAAAATTCGCACCCGCCTCAACCGGGAGTTGAACTCACGCACTCTCTCACAGCCGTCTGCCTCTCTAACCACTCGGCCATTGCCTCACTACTTGACCCATCGGCAAAGCTGCAGTGTCAACCAATTTTGTTACCATACAATGCAAATAAAAAGTTTAAAATGCTGTGTGTCTGACGCGGTATGGAATCGCCGCCCGAATATTATTAGAATAAAATAAATAAAATAAAATAATAAGTAATTAATAAATGAAAATTCGCACCCGCCTCAACCGGGAGTCGAACACACGCACCCTCTCACTGCCGTCCGCCTCTCTAACCACTCGGCCATTGCCTCACTCCTTGGCCCATCGACAAAGCTGCATTGTCAAAAAATTTTTTTACCATACAATGCAAATAAAAAGTTTAAAATGATGTGTGTCTAGATTTGAACTTCGGTATGCTTGCGTAAATTAGGTCTGCTTAAGTATAAATGTATGTTCAAAGTGAGTTTAATTCGTATCATATCTCACTTATTAATAGTCCGATTTAAATGAAATTTTCACATAACGCCCGTGGCAAAGTATTTGTCATGTAAGATATACAACTTTGGTTGTTGAGCTAATATTGTAGTTTTTAAATAGTTATTACTGATTTACGGAGGCGGGAAGGGGCGTGTCCAAATTTTAAAAAAACTTTGAGACACTGCAATATATACGTATGTTGTCGCAAAATTTGATGACTCTAGCTCTTATACTTTCTGAGATCCAGGTGTTCATACAGACAGACAGACGGAGAGACGGACAGACGGTCAGACGGACAGACGGACAGACGGACAGACAGACATGGCTCAATCGACTCGGCTACTGATACTGATTCAGAATATATATAGTTTATGGGGTCGGAGATGCCTCCTTCTGCCTGTTACGCACAATTCCGTTCCGACAAACACAATAGTCCATGAATTTTTTTAAAATCCATGGCCTAAAAATAAAATAAAATAATAAATAATTAATAAATGAAAATTCACACCCGCCTCAACCGGGAGTTGAACTCACGCACTCTCTCACAGCCGTCTGCCTCTCTAACCACTCGGCCATTGCCTCACTCCTTGGCCCATCGGTAAAGCTGCATTGTCAACCAATTTTGTTACCATACAATGCAAATAAAAAGTTTAAAATGCTGTGGGTCTGACGCTAGATTTGAACTTCGGTATGCTTGCGTAAATTAGGTCTGCTTAAGTATAAATGTATGTTCAAAGTGAGTTTAATTCGTATCATATCTCACTTATTAATAGTCCGATTTAAATGAAATTTTCACATAACGCCCGTGGCAAAGTATTTGTCATGTAAGATATACAACTTTGGTTGTTGAGCTAATATTGTAGTTTTTAAATAGTTATTACTGATTTACGGAGGCGGGAAGGGGAAAAAAATACTAACGCTACAGTCAGGTGCTGACTGTATAAGGCCATGGATTATCATATTATACCGTATTAAAAATTTTAACGGTATGGAATCGCCGCCCGAATATTATTAGAATAAAATAAATAAAAAAAATAAAATAATATAATATAATATATATAATAAATAATTAATAAATGAAAATTCGCACCCGCCTCAACCGGGAGTTGAACTCACGCACTCTCTCACAGCCGTCTGCCTCTCTAACCACTCGGCCATTGCCTCACTAGTTGACCCATCGGCAAAGCTGCAGTGTCAACCAATTTTGTTACCATACAATGCAAATAAAAAGTTTAAAATGCTGTGTGTCTGACGCGGTATGGAATCGCCGCCCGAATATTATTAGAATAAAATAAATAAAATAAAATAATAAGTAATTAATAAATGAAAATTCGCACCCGCCTCAACCGGGAGTCGAACACACGCACCCTCTCACTGCCGTCCGCCACTCTAACCACTCGGCCATTGCCTCACTCCTTGGCCCATCGACAAAGCTGCATTGTCAAAAAATTTTGTTACCATACAATGCAAATAAAAAGTTTAAAATGATGTGTGTCTAGATTTGAACTTCGGTATGCTTGCGTAAATTAGGTCTGCTTATGTATAAATGTATGTTCAAAGTGAGTTTAATTCGTATCATATCTCACTTATTAATAGTCCGATTTAAATGAAATTTTCACATAACGCCCGTGGCAAAGTATTTGTCATGTAAGATATACAACTTTGGTTGTTGAGCTAATATTGTAGTTTTTAAATAGTTATTACTGATTTACGGAAGCGGGAAGGGGCGTGTCCAAATTTTAAAAAAACTTTGAGACACTGCAATATATACGTATGTTGTCGCAAAATTTGATGACTCTAGCTCTTATACTTTCTGAGATCCAGGTGTTCATACAGACAGACAGACATGGCTCAATCGACTCGGCTACTGATACTGATTCAGAATATATATAGTTTATGGGGTCGGAGATGCCTCCTTCTGCCTGTTACGCACAATTCCGTTCCGACAAACACAATAGACCATGAATTTTTTTAAAATCCATGGCCTAAAAATATCTGAAGTAATGGATTTGGGTATCCTCTTTGACCATAATTGAAATTGACCATTCACATAACACAAATTGTCCATAAGGCATTTCGACTACTTGGGCGACAAAGTTGCTTTATAGTTCTCTTGTTCGTCCAATTCTTGAATATGGGTCTTGCGTGTGGTCGCCGCAATACCATATTCACCAAGATAGAATTGAGTCTGTTCAAAAGCAGTTCCTACTCTTTGCCTTGCGTAGTTTTAATTTGGTTTCGGGTGTAGACTTACCACCATATTCTAGTAGACTTCTTCTAATTAACCTACCTTCTTTAACTAACCGTCGTATTATGTTAGGTGTGATGTTTATCGTAAAACTAATAAAGTACGATATAGATTCCCCCACTCTACTTACCCTAATCAATTTCTGTATTTCTTCTAGAGTTACTCGTAATTTTAGGCCACTTTCTTTAGCCTTTTGTCCTAATAATTACAGCTTGCATGACCCTTTCCGAGTTCTCTGTGCTGACTACAATTGACTGTCTAGAGCTTTCAACTCAGAGTCCTCCCTCCACTCTGTTAAATTGTCAATCCTTAATGAATTAACACCTCATCCTACTAACTAACATTAATCTACCGATCTGATTGGGTTTTACTGGGTTTTCCCCAATCCTTTGCAGCAAATGCTGGATCCTTAATTCTTGTTTTATATTCCTCAGCCTAAATTTAATAAATATATAATTTTAATTAATTTTAAATTTTTTTATATTTTTAATCTTAATCTTATCTCATGTTATTTTAAATATGCAAGTCGTTTGGCTTAGTTGACGTTAAATAAATAAATAAATAAATAACATCCCTAAGAAACAAACCCTTTGACACACTACATATATACCATTTTGGACCCCTCCCTTCAATTATTTCTAATAAGAAGCATATTTTAGTTGTTATTGATAGTTTCACTAAATTCGTAAAGCTATTTTCAGCTAACACTACAAGCACAAAAGAAGTGTGTATGTGTTTGACAAAGTACTTTGAAAACTATAGCCGACCTCGTAGAATGATCAGTGATAGAGGATCCTGCTTCACACCTTCAGAATTTAGTGAATTCCTTTTAGAAAATAATATTGAACATGTCAGAGTAGCGACAGCATCACCTCAAGCGAATGGACAAGCAGAACGTGTAAATAGAATACTTAAGACAATGTTAGATAAAATCACAGAGCCAGTGCAACATTCAGATTTGTGTAAATTATTAAATAAAGCTGAATACGCCATTAATAACTCAGTTCACTCTAGTACTGGAGAAATACCATCTGTTCTGCTTTTCGGAACACAACAAAGAGGAAGAGTGAATATTTAGAAAGTATAAGCAATTTAAATAATAGCCGTGATCTTGATAATTGTCGCAAAAAAACTTCTGAGAATATTAAAAATAAGCAGAAGAAAAGTTCAGAGTGCTATCAAAAGAATCATAAGAATCATGAGATGATTTCAGTAGGAGACTTCGCAGTTATGAGAAACATTGATACCACGATAGGCTCAAATAAAAAATTATATAAAGGCCCATATTCCATAAAAAAAAATGTTACCTAATGACCGATACGTTTTAGAAGATATTGAAAATGGACAAATTACGCAATTACATTATGAAGGCATTGTAGAAGCTTCTCGATTACGAAATTGGGCAGACTGGCGTGATCAGTGTATAAACTAGTCCTCTTTAGAGTAACATTTTAAACTATTTAATATTCTATACTATTAACATTTGTATATACATTTTTATATATTAACTAACAATTTAATTTACCATTACTATGTAAATATTTTAATATCATATATATCGAGGGCGATCTTAATTGTCCGAATTTTTTGTATTTTATTATATTTATATTATATACGAGTAAGCTTTATCGGAGTTAACGATTTATTGATGTTTAAAGATAAGTTAAGAAGTTCCGATAGTTGTTCATATATTTTGGATTCATCGTGTAATTAGAACGATAGAACAAGAGTTAAGGCAATCGTTATCGAAGATCGACAGATTGAATAAAACAAAGAAGAATTTCATGCAACACTTCCATTCCCATAAACAAAAATACGAACGCTAAAGTCATTTGCTGGCTGTAAAAGGCCATTAAACAAACAGCCCCACAAAAAATAAAAAGTTGTATGATCTGGGTATCATCATTTTTTGGGGCTTTAGCAATTTTTCGAGTTTTTTGAGATTAAGTCGAAATTCAGATGTGATACGTAATTTTTGACTTTGGATTCGGACTAAGAAGCACAAAATACATGTTAAAACATATATCGCATGCTCAGATCAGGATTCTATATCTTTTGGGGGATATTTTAAGGATTTTCAGTTTTGTGAGGTTATGTCGAAGTCCAGACGTGATGGCGAAATTCTTACCTCGGATTCGAATTCAGCGACCCAAAATACATATAACTGCATATGCCGCTTACGCAGATCATGAAAGTTTTCTTATTGTGTATTATCATAGTATACCGTAAAATAAGTTTGTAAATAACAGCCGCTCGAATTTTCCACCGATTATCAAAAATAACACAGTAAGAAAAGCAACAGTCGAGCGGCACGCGACAGTGGGATACCCTTCGACTTATGTTTCGGTGCAGTTTAATTTGTTTAATTCATACACATATATACTTTCAAATTATTCTCGACTTTCAAATTATGGTCGAATCAGCCGCTGTCGTGTGAAGACGTGTTTTTATCGGGCTCCGTAAAAAGTCAGTTGATTAGTGAAGTGATTGAATAATATAAAATAAATATATAATCCGAAAACGAAAGAGACGCTCTGTGCGATGCAAAGATCGCTCAAACATATATTGTGAATTATTTATTTTAATTTTATTTAAATAAAAACAATAATTAAATAATAAAACAGAACGGCACTTGCCCTCAGCGTCAGCGTGAGCAGGACGATCGCCGGCTCTCAATTCAACGAAACAACGCCTACTTTTCTTATGTCTCAGCGCCAACTGCAAACGCAGACAACGTGCGGGCAATAACCCATAGCCCGCCGAACCTTTGTTTACCACCAAATCAAGAAAGAGCGCGTTCGTGCTCTCCCGCACTTCTAGTTCCGACACAAACCCCGCTATCTCCAACAACAACAGCTGGAGCAATATCGACAGCCCGCTCAATTTCGTCGTTGGCTGCACGCTCTCACTGAGTCAGCGAAAACAAAAGTGCAAGAACCAAACGGTAATGCTGCACTACAAGCAAAACAAAACGCAAACAATAAAGTTGAGTCGACCTTGCAGACTGGAATGGACCGCTACATAACAATCAAGAGAAAATTTAGCCCTAAAAATAGAAAAAACCCACAGTCACGCTGCACGCGACAGTAGACACAATCACTTGGTTTTATGCTCATACTTTCTTAAATAACTTCTGTGTTTATTGTCCGATCGGATTGCAATTTAGAGAATAAGTAGATATAACTACATATCTTAGTATATGTTAAAGTCAGAAAGTTTTATCTTTAATACAACGCTTACTAATTGAGTTAAAAAATTAAATTATTGATTTGCGGGGCGGTGGGCTTGGCACCCAACATTTGAAATAAACTTCATCTGCGCCTGATACACAGAAACCTTCATGCCAAATTTGGTGTCTCTAGCTCTTATAATAGCTGAGATCTGTGTGTTCATCTGGTCATCCATACATCCGGACAGACAGACAGACATGGCTCAATCGACTCGGTCCTGAGTGATCCTGAGCAATATATACTTTATGGGGTCTCCCACGCCTCATTCTGCCTGTTACATACTGTTAAGAAAAGACACTTCTAAACACTTGTACGAGTTTATTTCAACTGTTGGTGTAGAAGATTGTACGTCTCTACACTTTGTGAGTTTATTCAGAACTGATCTTAGGGAAATTGGGGGAAGGTATACAAGGTAAAGCTACTGACTGCGTTCAACTTTGTGGGCGCCAGTGTGATCCTTGTCCCTGCTTTCTCCAAGTTGACGCACTACCTCCACGTGGTTTTCCCTGGATTGTAACTTAGCAACCGCTGAGTTATAAACCAAAGTGCACGGCGGCATCCTAATCCTTAAATTAGGTTTTGGCGTAGGACTTGATATCCACCCAAGGAAAACATCACATCACTGAAGAATGCAAGAGGAGCATCGGATAGATACCCGAAAAACGTTGACGACCACGGAAAATTCAAAAAGGATAATGATCTGAGAGTATGCACTTGGAATGTATGCACATTGTACAGACCTGGTGCCACTCAACAACTAGCAATTTGAAGGCTGACATTACAGCTATCCAGGAAATGCGATGGAACGGAAAGGGATGCAAAAAGAAAAGGAATTGTGACATATACCACAGCTGTCATACAGATAGGTTGTGGATTCGTCGTAGGAGCCAGGCTACGGCACCGAGTCTCACAATTTACACCTGTAAATGAGAGACTTGCGACGATCCGAGTAGCTGCCAGATTCTTTAACATCAACCTTATCTGTGCACACGCGCCAACGGAGGAGAAGGACGACGCCAGAATTCGACCGAGTGTATAGCCGCTGCCCGTCACATGACATTAAGATCCTCCTCGGAGATTTTAATGCCAAAATCGGACGGGAAAGCATCTTTGGAGCAGCCGTTGGACAGCATAGTCTACATGAGTCTACCTCGGCAAACGGCTTAGACTTATAGGTTTTGCCGCTGCGCACAATATGATAGTTAGCAGTACAAGATTCCGTCATCTCAACATCCACAAAGCAACTTGGTTGTCACCTGATCGTCTGACTTGCAACCAAATTGATCATGTTGTGATCGATGCAAGACATGCGTCTAGCATACTTGATGTGAGATCGTGCCGGGGTCCTAACATCGACTCTGACCACTACCTTGTAGTAGCCAAGGTTCGCGCACGGTTGTGTGTCGCGAAAATCTCACGTCAAGGTATGCCAAGAAAGCTTGACATCGAAAAGCTGCAATCACAACAGCACAGGGATGCCCTCTCCGCTTGACTCTCAGGCCGACTTGGCCAGCACCTTCCAACGCCTATAAATACGTCAGATATGTGGACGTGCATATCTACCGCCATTAATGCTTCTGCTGTGGAAATCCTTGGATTCCAACGTCCCCCAAAACGGAATCCATGGTATGATCAGGAGTGTCGGGAAGCGACTGCTGCAAAGAACGCTGCATACAGGCGGACGCTGCAAGCAGGAGCCACACGAGCAGTGGTGGATATTTATAGGACGCGGAAAAGAAATGAGAAGCGCCTTTTCAGGAGGAAGAAGCAGGAGATGGAAAGGCTTGAGTGTGAGAAGTTGGAGAATAGCAGAAGCAGGAATGATGCCCGCGACTTCTACCGGAGGGTCAAACGCATGACTCAAGGGTATAAGTCTGGATCGCTTGCCTGCAGGAGGGATGATGGAAATCTCGTCACAGATGCAGAGACAGTACTGAGGTTATGGAGGGATTACTTTGAAAGCCTTTTGGCTGGAGGCAACCAAGAGCCTGATGAAGAAGATCCACTAACCCCAATCAGAGAGGATGGTGTTGAAATTCCCATCCCTAGCTATACGGAAGAAAACAATAAAGCCGCGGGAGCGGATGGGCTACCGGCTGAACTGTTTAAGGCTGGAGGCGATGAGTTGGTAAGGAGCATGCACCAGCTCATTTGCAACGTATGGTTAGCGGAAAGCATGCCCAATGATTGGAATCTGAGTATGATCTGCCCCATTCTGAAGAAGGGTGATGCAACACAACGCACCAATTATCGTGGCATCAGTCTTCTTCCCGTCGCATACAAAGTTCTCACGAGCGTAATGTGTCAGCGACTTAAGCCATATGCTGAAGCAATGATCGGACCGTATCAATGCGGCCTTCGCCCTGGTCGGTCCACAGTCGACCAGATCTTCACACTACGCCAGATCCTGGAGAAAGCGTATGAGAACCAAATCGACACCTACCACCTGTTTGTCGATTTTAAAGCTGCTTTTGATAGTCCACGGCGAGGACGCCTGTACGCCACCATGTCTGAGCTTGGTATTCCTGCAAAGCTAGTACGGCTTTGTAGTATGACATTAAGCAACACCATCAGCTCTGTCAAGGTAGGAAATGACCAGTCCGAAACCTTCAGTACCAGGCGGGGTCTCAGACAAGGCGACTCGCTATCTTGTGTGCTCTTCAACCTGCTAAAGAAATGTGTCCAGCTCCTTGGTTACGCTGATGATATTGACATCATTGGTCGTACCAAGCGTGATGTGACGGCGGCTTTTGGAGCTATTGAAAGAGAATCGGCTAGAGTTGGTCTTGCAGTGAATATGGGCAAAACAAAGTTTATGGTGTGCAGTAACCGAGAGACGCGGCGTCTTGACTCTCATCTTACTGCTGGAAACTATGACTTTGAGTCGGTCAAGGACTTTGTCTATCTAGGAACTGCAGTGACCAGCAACAACGATGTCAGCCTGGAGATCAAGCTAAGGATCACACTTGCCAACAGAAGTTACTTTGGGCTCAGTAGGCAAATGAACAGCAGAGCCCTCTCTCGAAAGACGAAGCTAACCCTTTACAAGCACTCATCATCCCAGTGCTTCTATATGGTGCGGAAGCCTGGACGGTGACGCAGTCAGATGCAGCTGCTCTTGGTGCCTTCGAGAGAAAAATCCTTCGCAAGATTTACGGACCTGTTTGCGTTGGCGGAACCTACCGTATCAGGTGGAACGATGAGCTGTATGAGCTATATGGCGATGTGGACATAGTCAAGCAAATTAATATTCAGCGACTTCGCTGGCTTGGCCACATAGCTCGTATGGAGGGAACAACTCCAGCTCGATCCGTTTTCGATGCGGTAGTTGGCGGACAACGTAGGAGAGGAAGACCACGCGCACGTTGGAGAGACCAAATGGACGCAATTCTGGCGACGCTTGGGATCACCAACTGGCGGAGTCGCGCACGGGACAGAAGAGCGTGGAGGCAAATCGTGCATCAGGCTGTACTCCGTTAGGGGTGTTTATACCATATATATATATATATATATATATATATATATATATATCTTAAAATCGAATGCGGTGTTGTAAGAAACCGCGGTGGTTGGTTATTTCTCTTACATATCTATTTATATATCTACTTATCAATGCTGCGTGTGTAAGACGCAGCTCTGCTGAAGTCTATTAGGTATACATAGGAATGTTTGCGATCCTTTCTTACTAATCGTAAACATGTGTGTACGTGAGGTCATAAAATATTGTGGCCGGTCGTAAACACAGATAAGGGATCGCTGCATGAGACAATATCCTTGATACCTGATAGTCTTGCCGATAGCACAGCAGTGTAGTGCAGTACAGTGTCGTACTGAACAGTGCAGTGCTAGTACATGTTCATGCTAGTGCTTGAACATTCTGCGGGGGGCCAGAAAACTCCATACCCATGGGCACGGCTGTGCGTGAACACATACATTTGCACAAAGTTTGTATACCCTTAGAAAAAAGCCACAGTCGCGCTGAACGGATACCCTTCGACCTACGTTCCTATGTATGTACACATATACAAATGCACATGCTTTTAAATTATTGCCGACAGATGGCGCTCGCCCGTCTCCCTTGTTATCTGGTACAAGCACTTGGTTTTATGCACATACTTTCTTAAATAACTGCTGTGTTTATTGTCCGATCGGATTGCAATTTCGAGAATACGTAGATATTTTAATGAGCTTAGTATATGTTAAAGTCAGAAAGTTGTATCTTTTATACAGCGCTTGCAAATTAAGTTCAAAAATTAAATTATTGATTTGCGGGGGCGGTGGGCTTGGCACCCAACATTTGAAATAAACTTAATCAGCTTATAGTACACAGGAGTCTTTCTGCCAAATTTGGTAACTCTAACTTTTATAATAGCTGAGATCTGTGCGTTCACACAGACAGACGGACAGACAGACAGACATGGCTCAATCGACTCGGCTAGTGATCCTGAGCAAGAATATATATACTTTATGGGGTCTCCGACGCCTTCTTCTACCTATTACATACATTTGCACAAAGTTAGTATTCCCTTTTTTGACTATTTTCAATGGTCGAAGGGTATAAATATTCGCGACAATCAATAATGTAGCGCCCGCAAATACCAACAGAAAAAAAATACTAACGCTACAGTCAGGTGCTGACTGTATAAGGCCATGGATTATCATATTATACCGTAATAAAAATTTTAACGGTATGGAATCGCCGCCCGAATATTATTAGAATAAAATAAATAAAAAAAATAAAATAAAAGAATAAATAATTAAAAAATAAAAATTCGCACCCGCCTCAACCGGGAGTTGAACCCGCGCATTCTCTCACAGCCGTCCGCCTCTCTAACCACTCTGCCATTGCCTCACTCCTTGGCCTATCGGCAAAGCTGCATTGTCAACCAATTTTGTTACCATACAATGCAAATAAAAAGTTTAAAATGCTGTGTGTCTGACGCGGTATGGAATCGCCGTCCGAATATTATT
Source organism: Zaprionus lachaisei (assembly GCA_018901815.1). Lineage (NCBI taxonomy): Eukaryota > Metazoa > Arthropoda > Insecta > Diptera > Drosophilidae > Zaprionus > Zaprionus lachaisei. Next base: position 56,434 of record JAEIFI010000706.1, read on the forward strand.
AGAATAAAATAAATAAAAAAAATGAAATAAAATAATAAATATTTAATAAATAAAAATTCGCACCCGCCTCAACCGGGAGTTGAACCCGCGCATTCTCTCACAGCCGTCCGCCTCTCTAACCACTCGGCCATTGCCTCACTCCTTGGCTTATCGGCAAAGCTGCATTGTCAACCAATTTTGTTACCATACAATGCAAATAAAAAGTTTAAAATGATGTGTGTCTAGATTTGAACTTCGGTATGCTTGCGTAAATTAGGTCTGCTTAAGTATAAATGTATGTTCAAAGTGAGTTTAATTCGTATCATATCTCACTTATTAATAGTCCGATTTAAATGAAATTTTCACATAACGCCCGTGGCAAAGTATTTGTCATGTAGGATATACAACTTTGGTTGTTGAGCTAATATTGTAGTTTTTAAATAGTTATTACTGATTTACGGAGGCGGGAAGGGGCGTGTCCAAATTTTAAAAAAACTTTGAGACACTGCAATATATACGTATGTTGTCGCAAAATTTGATGACTCTAGCTCTTATACTTTCTGAGATCCAGTGTTCATACAGACAGACAGACGGACAGACGGTCAGACGGACAGACGGACAGACAGACATGGCTCAATCGACTCGGCTACTGATACTGATTCAGAATATATATAGTTTATGGGGTCGGAGAAGCCTCCTTCTGCCTGTTACGCACAATTCCGTTCCGACAAACACAATAGTCCATGAATTTTTTTAAAATCCATGGCCTAAAAATAAAATAATATAATAAATAATTAATAAATGAAAATTCGCACCAGCCTCAACCGGGAGTTGAACACACGCACTCTCTCACAGCCGTCTGCCACTCTAACCACTCGGCCATTGCCTCACTACATGACCCATCGGCAAAGCTGCATTGTCAACCAATTTTGTTACCATACAATGCAAATAAAAAGTTTAAAATGCTGTGTGTCTGACGCGGTATGGAATCGCCGCCCGAATATTATTAGAATAAAATAAATAAAATAAAATAATAAGTAATTAATAAATGAAAATTCGCACCCGCCTCAACCGGGAGTCGAACACACGCACTCTCTCACGGCCGTCCGCCTCTCTAACCACTCGGCCATTGCCTCACTCCTTGGCCCATCGACAAAGCTGCATTGTCAACCAATTTTGTTACCATACAATGCAAATAAAAAGTTTAAAATGATGTGTGTCTAGATTTGAACTTCGGTATGCTTGCGTAAATTAGGTCTGCTTAAGTATAAATGTATGTTCAAAGTGAGTTTAATTCGTATCATATCTCACTTATTAATAGTCCGATTTAAATGAAATTTTCACATAACGCCCGTGGCAAAGTATTTGTCATGTAAGATATACAACTTTGGTTGTTGAGCTAATATTGTAGTTTTTAAATAGTTATTACTGATTTACGGAGGCGGGAAGGGGCGTGTCCAAATTTTAAAAAAACTTTGAGACACTGCAATATATACGTATGTTGTCGCAAAATTTGATGACTCTAGCTCTTATACTTTCTGAGATCCAGGTGTTCATACAGACAGACAGACGGACAGACGGACAGACGGTCAGACGGACAGACGGACAGACAGACATGGCTCAATCGACTCGGCTACTGATACTGATTCAGAATATATATAGTTTATGGGGTCGGAGATGCCTCCTTCTGCCTGTTACGCACAATTCCGTTCCGACAAACACAATAGTCCATGAATTTTTTTAAAATCCATGGCCTAACTATAGGCCATCTGAGCAGCAAGAAACAAAAACTGAAGCTATGATGCAAGCCTTACAACAGAGCATGATGACATTTATGCGTACCACCATTCAAGACATGATGCGGATTAAAAAATGGTTCGAACCGATTGAAATTTCGAGAATAAGTAGATAAAACTATCAGCTTAGTATATGTTAAAGTAAGAAAGTTATATACTTTTTACGACGCATACAAATCGAGTTTAAAAACTAAATTATTGATTTGCGGGGGCGGTGGGTGCGGCATCTAACATTTGAAATAAACTTCATCTGCGCCGAGTATTTAGGAACTTTCATTCCAAATTTGGTGTCTCTAGCGTTTACAATAGCTGAGATCTGTGTGTTCGTCTGGTCAGACGGACAGACAGACGCCCATGGCTCAGTCGACTCGGCTAGTGATCCTGAGCAAGAATTTATATACTTTCTAGGGTCTCCCACGCCTCCTTCTGCCTGTTACATACATTTGCACACACTTAGTATACCCTTTTTTGAACATTTTCAATGGTCGATGGGTATAAAAATTAATAAAAAAAAGGCTCCTATCCGGAAAACTGTACTTTTTAGGCCATGGATTTTAAAAAAATTCATGGTCTATTGTGTTTGTCGGAACGGAAATGTGCGTAACAGGCAGAAGGAGGCATCTCCGACCCCATAAACTATATATATTCTGAATCAGTATCAGTAGCCGAGTCGATTGAGCCATGTCTGTCTGTCTGTATGAACACCTGGATCTCAGAAACTATAAGAGCTAGAGTCATCAAATTTTGCGACACTGCCGCTACAAACAAATTAAATTATTTAATTAAATTTCAATAAAAAATAGTTTTTCCTTATTTTGTTTTCATACTATATTGTGCAATAAAATTATAATAGTTACAAATAATATTAATTGATTATAAATAAAGTTTACTATTTTTATTATAGTTAGCACGTATCAAAAAGACGCGAGCCAAAAGTATTTTGCCTGTTATGACGTTGCAAGTTCAATATGATTCTTATTGGATATTGTTACTTTGTTTTGCTCTCAATATTTTGCAATTAGAATGCTAGAACATAACAGCGATCATAAGCCTGTGACGACGCAGCTTCATCGATATGAGCCCGATCTGGCAGCCCGGCACTATCGTAAGCAGACGATAGTTCCGCGGCGATATTCGTCGTTACACAAAAATAGACGCTAAGTTCGGATAGACGCTAAGTACAGACAACAACTGAATTGTCATGCTTATCATTTACGCATACGAAATAAATGCTTTAATTTAATAACATAGTGTGATCCACCGTTTCACTACAAGCCCTTGAAAAGTTGTGAATGTGCGAGTGGGACGCCCACACGTCTGCATATCCACATGTATGTATTGGCATCTCACTTCAACGCACATTATTGCACGCATGTATGTACATACATATGTACAATACAATTAGATTTGGAGTTGCTGTTGTGTACCAACGAAAGAAAACTAAGTTCTTATTACATATATTGCGTACCAGAAACTTAAAAAAACCGGCTACCGCCGCCGGCCCTTTTCAATGTTATTGAGCTTTTAAAATATTTTAATGAAAAATAATGAAAAACAAAAAATTTCACATGCCGATCGCGGTAACAATCGAACCCCGAACACGGTCAACATTATTGGCCTTACAGTCCGGGACATAATCCATTCAGCCACTGAACAACTCTAGCTTGTGCCAAAAAATCAACAAGAAGCACATGAAATAAATTTTGGTTCGCGCTAGAAATGCATACATATATGTACCTAATGGCCTCTCGCTCAGTCTAATGGTTTTAATATTAATCCAAATAAAGAGCAATGTTCATTGCGAGTTTTTATAAATATCCGAAAATAAATAAGTTAGACAGATAGAATCTATCTATGACTGCAGATTGCAGAAATTAATTAATTTTGGGAACATTTAAGTTGCGCAGAACATCTCAAGTCGACTCGTAGGTCACCAAAATTTAACTTTTTAAGAACAACTAGCCCCATTACATTTGCAGTAACCTCCCGTTGTGTTCCCTAGGTACTGATTATTTTTGATAATCGGTGGAAAATTCGAGCGACGACCTATTTTTTTATTTACAAACTTTTTTTTTACGGTATACTAAGATAATCCATGGCATTATACAGTCAGCACATGACTGTAGCGTTTGTATTTTTATTTTTTGGTTTGTCCTTTTTCCATCCTTTATTGATTCTGATACAAAATCATCCAAATTGGTATCAATTTATAATCGATTTTATCAAAAATGCAACCCTGTTGTAATGGCGTATAATCGATATAAAAGCATATCGCGTTACTTTTCGTGAAAATTTAGTGAAGTTAAAATGCAAAAAAAAGTGTACAAACAAAAGTTTCGAGATTCATGGCTAAAACAGCCGGATCTTCTTTTGATAAGGCATATTGCGAATGCAGTATAAATCCAAAAATTGATCACATCCGTGCGCATATAGCTACTTAGAAACAGGGAATACAGTGCTTTTTGATCAAAAAAATAAACTAATCTTCAAGCCAACAGTAGCGAAAGGAGTATGTAGGCAATGTTTGTCACAACTTCTATTGGGCACCTGAACAAATTGTGGGTCAACCACTTTCGCGCAAAATAACAATATAACATTTTAAAATTTAAAGTTTGTCTTGATTTATTTTTGTTCTTTTTAGGCCATGGATTTTAAAAAAATTCATGGTCTATTGTGTTTGTCGGAACGGAATTGTGCGTAACAGGCAGAAGGAGGCATCTCCGACCCCATAAACTATATATATTCTGAATCAGTATCAGTAGCCGAGTCGATTGAGCCATGTCTGTCTGTCCGTCTGTCTGTCTGTATGAACACCTGGATCTCAGAAAGTATAAGAGCTAGAGTCATCAAATTTTGCGACAACATACGTATATATTGCAGTGTCTCAAACTTTTTTTAAAATTTGGACACGCCCCTTCCCGCCTCCGTAAATCAGTAATAACTATTTAAAAACTACAATATTAGCTCAACAACCAAAGTTGTATATCTTACATGACAAATACTTTGCCACGGGCGTTATGTGAAAATTTCATTTAAATCGGACTATTAATAAGTGAGATATGATACGAATTAAACTCACTTTGAACATACATTTATACTTAAGCAGACCTAATTTACGCAAGCATACCGAAGTTCAAATCTAGACACACATCATTTTAAACTTTTTATTTGCATTGTATGGTAACAAAATTGGTTGACAATGCACCTTTGCCGATTGGTCAAGGAGTGAGGCAATGGCCGAGTGGTTAGAGTGCCGGACGGCTGTGAGAGGGTGCGTGTGTTCAACTCCCGGTTGAGGCGGGTGCGAATTTTCATTTATGAATTTGTTTATTATTTTATTTTATTTTTTTTTATTTATTTTATTCTAATAATAATCGGGCGGCGATTCCATACCGTTAAAATTTTTGTTACGGTATAATATGATAATCCATGGCCTTATACAGTCAGCACCTGACTGTAGCGTTAGTATTTTTTATGTTGGAGCTATTTTTATAATTTATTGACAGTTGAGCACCGAAAATATATAAATTTAATGTATAAATGCTCGAAAAATAGTCTGTCCTTTTTATACCTTTCGACCATTGAAAATGATCAAAAAAGTGCAAATGTATGTAACAGGCAGAAGGAGGCGTGGCAGACCCCATAAAGTATATATATTCTTGCTCAGGATCACTTGCCGCGTCGATTGAGCCATGTCCGTCTGTCTGTCTGTCTGTGTGAACGCACAGATGTCAGCTATTATTAAAGCTAGAGTTACCAAATTTGGTAGGAAGACTCCTGTGTACTATAATCTGATCAAGTTTATTTAAAATGTTATGTGCCACGCCCACCGTCCCCGCAAATCAATAATTTAATTTTTGAACTTAATTTGTAAGCGCTGTATAAAAGATACAACTGTCTGACTTTAACATATACTAAGCTGAGTGAAATATCTTCGTATTCGCTAAATTACAATCCGATCGGAAAATAAACACAGAAGTTGTTTAAGAAAGTATGTGCATAAAACCAAATGCTTGTATCAGCTAACAAGGGAGGCGAGCGAGCGGAAAGCGCGAGCGCCATCTGTCGGCAATAATTTAAAAGCATGCGCATTTGTATATGTGTATGAATTTAACAAATTAAACTACACCGGAACATAGGTCGAAGGGTATCCCACTGTCGCGTGCAGAGCGACTGTTATGTTCTAGCTTCTAATTGCAAAATATTGAGAGCAAAACAAAATAACAACATCCAATAAGAATCATATTGAACTTGCAAAGTCATAACAGACAAAATACGGAAAGAGTGACGGCATTGAAGAAAGCATTGTTTACTTTTGGCTCGCGTCTTTTTGATGCGTGCTAAAGATAATAAAAATAGTAAACTTTATTTATAAATAATTAATATTATTATTAATATTAGTATGAAAACAAAATAAGGAAAAACTATTATTTATTTCTATTATTTTCAAACTATTTCAAATGCTGTGTGTCTGACGCTAGATTTGAACTTCGGTATGCTTGCGTAAATTAAGTATATACATATGTTCAAAGTGAGTTTAATATCATATCTCACTTATTAATAGTCTGATTTAAATGAAATTTTCACATAACGCCCGTGGCAAGATATTTGTCATGTAAGATATACAACTTTGGTTGTTGAGCTAATATTCTAGTTTTTAAATTGTTATTACTGATTTATAGAGGCGGGAAGGGACGTATCCAAATGTTAAAAAAAACTTTGAGACACTGCAATATATACGTATGTTGTCGCAAAATTTGATGACTCTAGCTCTTATACTTTCTGAGATCCAGGTGTTCATACAGACAGACAGACAGACATGGTACAATCGACTCGGCTGTTGATACTGATTCAGAATTTATATAGTTTATGGGGTCGGAGATGCCTCTTTCTGCCTGTTACGCACATTTCCGTTCCGACAAGCACAATAGACCATGCATTTTTTTAAAATCCATAGCCTAATCGGTGGAACAGGTAAAATTTCAATTTATAATTTTTTTAAAAAATTTAAAACTAACGAAAGCAACAGTCGAGCGGCACGCGACAGTGGGATACCTTTCAACCTATGTTCAGGTGTAGTTTAATTTTTTAAATTCATACACATATATGCATGCTTTTAAATTATTGCCTATAGATGGCGCTCGCGCTTTGCGCTTTCCCCGCCTCCCTTGTTAGCTGATACAAGCACTTGGTTTTATGGTCATACTTTCTTCAATAACTTCTGTGTTCCTTTGTCCGATCAAATTGAAATTTTAAGGATACATTGATATTTTAATCAGCTTAGTTTATGTTCAAGTAGGAAAGTTGTATCTTTAACACGCCGGTTACAAATCGAATTTAAAAAAATACTAACGCTACAGTCAGGTGCTGACTGTATAAGGCCATGGATTATCATATTATACCGTAATAAAAATTTTAACGGTATGGAATCGCCGCCCGAATATTATTAGAATAAAATAAATAAAAAAAATAAAATAAAATAATAAATAATTAATAAAAATTCGCAACCGCCTCAACCGGGACTTGAACACACGCACTCTCTCACAGCCGTCCGCCACTCTAACCACTCGGCTATTGCCTCACTCCCTAGCCTAGTTATGTCCGTTAAGGCTGTTATGTCCGTTATGTTCGTTATGTCCCTTGCGTCCGCTATGTCCGTTATGTCCGTTATGTCCGTTATGTCCGTTGTGTCCGTTATGTCCGTTATGTCCGTTATGTCCGTTATGTCCGTTATGTCCGTTGGGGTCCGTTATGTCCGTTATGTCCGTTATGTTCGTTATGTCCGTTAGTGTCCGTTATGTCCGTTATGTCCGTTATGTTCGTTATGTCCGTTATGTCCGTTATGTTCGTTATGTCCGTTATGTCCGTTATGTCCGTTATGTCCGTTATGTCCGTTATGTCTCGTTATGTCCGTTATGTCCGTTATGTTCGTTATGTCCGTTATGTCCGTTATGTCCGTTATGTTCGTTATGTCCGTTATGTCCGTTATGTTCGTTATGTCCGTTATGTCCGTTATGTCCGTTGTGTCCGTTATGTCCGTTATGCCCGTTATGTCCGTTATGTCCGTTATGTCCGTTATGTCCGTTATGTCCGTTATGTCCGTTATGTCCGTTGGTGTCCGTTATGTCCGTTATGTCCGTTATGTCCGTTATGTCCGTTATGTCCGTTATGTCCGTTATGTCCGTTATGTTCGTTATGTCCGTTGTGTCCGTAATGTTCGTTATGACCGTTATGTCCGTTATGTCCGTTGAGCATGTCCGTTATGTCCGTTATGTCCGTTATGTCCGTTATGTCCGTTATGTCCGTTATGTCCGTTATGTCCGTTATGTTCGTTATGTCCGTTATGTCCGTTATGTCCGTTATGTCCGTTATGTCCGTTAGGTCCGTTATGTCCGTTATGTCCGTTATGTTCGTTATGTCCGTTATGTCCGTTATGTTCGTTATGTCCGTTATGTCCGTTATGTCCGTTATGTCCGTTATGTCCGTTATGTTCGTTATGTCCGTTATGTCCGTTATGTCCGTTATGTCCGTTATGTCCGTTATGTTCGTTATGTCCGTTATGTCCGTTATGTCCGTTATGTCCGTTATGTCCGTTATGTCCGTTATGTCCGTTATGTCCGTTATGTCCGTTATGTCCGTTATGTCCGTTATGTCCGTTATGTCCGTTATGTCCGTTATGTCCGTTATGTCCGTTATGTCCGTTATGTCCGTTAGTGTCCGTTATGTCCGTTATGTCCGTTATGTTCGTTATGTCCGTTATGTCCGTTATGTTCGTTATGTCCGTTATGTCCGTTATGTCCGTTATGTCCGTTATGTCCGTTATGTCCGTTATGTCCGTTGCGTCCGTTATGTCCGTTATGTCCGTTATGTTCGTTATGTTCGTTATGTCCGTTATGTCCGTTATGTCCGTTATGTCCGTTATGTCCGTTATGTCCGTTATGCCCGTTATGTCCGTTATGTTCGTTATGTCCGTTATGTCCGTTATGTCCGTTATGTCCGTTATGTCCGTTATGTCCGTTTTGTCCGTTATGTCCGTTATGTCCGTTATGTCCGTTATGTCCGTTATGTCCGTTATGTTCGTTATGTCCGTTATGTCCGTTGTTGGCCGTTATGTCCGTTATGTCCGTTATGTTCGTTATGTCCGTTATGTCCGTTATGTCCGTTATGTCCGTTATGCCTGTTATGTTCGTTATGTCCGTTATGTCCGTTATGTCCGTTATGTCCGTTATGTCCGTTATGTCCGTTATGTCCGTTATGTCCGTTATGTCCGTTATGTCCGTTATGTCCGTTATGTTCGTTATGTCCGTTGTGTTCGTTATGTCCGTTGCGTCCGTTATGTCCGTTATGTCCGTTATGTCCGTTATGCTCGTTATGCTCGTTATGTCCGTTGTGTCCGTTATGTCCGTTATGTCCGTTATGTCCGTTATGTCCGTTATGTCCGTTATGTCCGTTATGTCCGTTATGTCCGTTATGTCCGTTATGTCCGTTATGTCCGTTATGTCCGTTATGTCCGCTATGTCCGTTATGTTCGTTATGTTCCGTTATGTCCGTTATGTCCGTTATGTCCGTTATGTCCGTTATGTCCGTTATGTCCGTTATGTCCGTTATGTTCGTTATGTCCGTTATGTCCGTTGATGTCCGTTATGTCCGTTATGTCCGTTATGTCCGTTATGTCCGTTATGTCCGTTATGTCCGTTATGTCCGTTATGTCCGTTATGTCCGTTATGTCCGTTATGTCCGTTATGTCCGTTATGTTCGTTATGTCCGTTATGTCCGTTATGTCCGTTATGTCCGTTATGTTCGTTATGTCCGTTATGTCCGTTATGTCCGTTATGTCCGTTATGTTCGTTATGTCCGTTATGTCCGTTATGTCCGTTATGTCCGTTATGTCCGTTATGTCCGTTATGTCCGTTATGTCCGTTATGTCCGTTATGTCCGTTATGTCCGTTATGTCCGTTATGTTCGTTATGCTCGTTATGTCCGTTATGTCCGTTATGTCCGTTATGTCCGTTATGTCCGTTATGTCCGTTATGTCCGTTATGTTCGTTATGTCCGTTATGCCCGTTATGTCCGTTATGTCCGTTATGTCCGTTATGTCCGTTATGTCCGTTATGTCCGTTATGTCCGTTATGTCCGTTATGTCCGTTATGTCCGTTATGTTCGTTATGTCCGTTATGTCCGTTATGTCCGTTATGTCCGTTATGTCCGTTATGTCCGTTATGTTCGTTATGTCCGTTATGTCCGTTATGTCCGTTATGTCCGTTATGTCCGTTATGTCCGTTATGTTCGTTATGTCCGTTATGTCCGTTATGTCCGTTATGTCCGTTATGTCCGTTATGTCCGTTATGTCCGTTATGTCCGTTATGTCCGTTATGTCCGTTATGTCCGTTATGTCCGTTATGTCCGTTATGTCCGTTATGTCCGTTATGTCCGTTATGTCCGTTATGTCCGTTATGTCCGTTATGTCCGTTATGTCCGTTATGTTCGTTATGTCCGTTATGTCCGTTATGTCCGTTATGTCCGTTAGTGTCCGTTATGTCCGTTATGTCCGTTATGTCCGTTATGTCCGTTATGTCCGTTATGTCCGTTATGTCCGTTATGTCCGTTATGTCCGTTATGTCCGTTATGTCCGTTATGTCCGTTATGTCCGTTATGTCCGTTATGTCCGTTATGTCCGTTATGTCCGTTATGTCCGTTATGTTCGTTATGTCCGTTATGTCCGTTATGTCCGTTATGTCCGTTATGTCCGTTATGTCCGTTATGTCCGTTATGTCCGTTATGTCCGTTATGTCCGTTATGTCCGTTATGTCCGTTATGTCCGTTATGTCCGTTATGTCCGTTATGTCCGTTATGTCCGTTATGTCCGTTATGTCCGTTAGTGTTCGTTATGCTCGTTATGTCCGTTATGTCCGTTATGTTCGTTATGTCCGTTATGTTCGTTATGTCCGTTATGTCCGTTATGTCCGTTATGTCCGTTATGTCCGTTATGTCCGTTATGTCCGTTATGTCCGTTATGTCCGTTATGTCCGTTATGTCCGTTATGTCCGTTATGTCCGTTATGTCCGTTATGTTCGTTATGTCCGTTATGTCCGTTATGTTCGTTATGTCCGTTATGTCCGTTATGTCCGTTATGTTCGTTATGTCCGTTATGTCCGTTATGTCCGTTATGTCCGTTATGTCCGTTATGTCCGTTATGTTCGTTATGTCCGTTATGTTCGTTATGTCCGTTATGTCCGTTATGTCCGTTATGTTCGTTATGTCCGTTATGTCCGTTATGTCCGTTATGTCCGTTATGTCCGTTATGTCCGTTATGTCCGTTATGTCCGTTATGTCCGTTATGTCCGTTATGTCCGTTAAGGTCCGTTATGTCCGTTATGTTCGTTATGTCCGTTATGTCCGTTATGTCCGTTATGTCCGTTATGTCCGTTATGTCCGTTATGTCCGTTATGTCCGTTATGTCCGTTATGTCCGTTATGTCCGTTATGTCCGTTATGTCCGTTATGTCCGTTATGTCCGTTATGTCCGTTATGTCCGTTATGTCTGTTATGTCCGTTATGTCCGTTATGTCCGTTATGTTCGTTATGTCCGTTATGTTCGTTATGTCCGTTATGTCCGTTATGTCCGTTATGTCCGTTATGTCCGTTATGTCCGTTATGTCCGTTATGTCCGTTATGTTCGTTATGTCCGTTATGTCCGTTAGTGTCCGTTATGTCCGTTATGTCCGTTATGTCCGTTATAGTCCGTTATGTTCGTTATCTCCGTTATGTCCGTTATGTCCGTTATGTCCGTTATGTCCGTTATGTCCGTTATGTCCGTTATGTCCGTTATGTCCGTTAAGGTGTCCGTTACGTCCGTTATGTCCGTTATGTCTTCGTTATGCCCGTTATGTCCGTTATGTCCGTTATGTTCGTTATGTCCGTTATGTCCGTTATGTCCGTTATGTCCGTTATGTCCGTCTATGTCCGTTATGTTCCGTTGAGGTCCGTTATGTCTGTTATGTCCGTTATGTCCGTTATGTACGTTATGTCCGTTATGTCCGTTATGTCCGTTATGTCCGTTATGTCCGTTATGTCCGTTATGTCCGTTATGTCCGTTATGTCCGTTATGTTCGTTATGTCCGTTATGTCCGTTATGTGCGTTATGTCCGTTATGTCCGTTATGTTCGTTATGTCCGTTATGTTCGTTATGTTCGTTATGTCCGTTATTGTCCGTTATGTTCGTTATGTCCGTTATGTCCGTTATGTCCGTTATGTCCGTTATGTCCGTTATGTCCGTTAGTGTCCGTATGTCCGTTATGTCCGTTATGTCCGTTATGTCCGCTATGTCCGTTATGTCCGTTATGTTCGTTATGTCCGTTATGTCCGTTATGTCCGTTATGTCCGTTATGTTCGTTATGTCCGTTATGTCCGTTAGTGTCCGTTATGTCCGTTATGTCCGTTATGTCCGTTATGCCCGTTATGTCCGTTATGTCCGTTATGTCCGTTATGTTCGTTATGTTCTATGTTATGTCCGTTATGTCCGTTATGTTCGTTATGTCCGTTATGTCCGTTATGTCCGTTGTGTCCGTTATGGCCGTTATGTCCGTTATGTCCGTTATGTTTGTTATGTCCGTTATGTCCGTTATGTCCGTTATGTCCGTTATGTTCGTTATGTTCGTTATGTCCGTTATGTCCGTTATGTTCGTTATGTCCGTTATGTCCGTTATGTCCGTTTTGTCCGTTATGTCCGTTATGTCCGTTACTGTCCGTTATGTTCGCTTATGTCCGTTATGTTCGTTATGTCCGTTATGTCCGTTATGTCCGTTATGTCCGTTATGATCCGTTATGTCCGTTATGTCCGTTGTGTCCGTTATGTCCGTTATGTCCGTTATGTCCGTTATGATCCAGTTATGTCCGTTATGTCCGTTATGTTTGTTATGTCCGTTTTGTCCGTTATGTCCGTTATGTCCGTTATGTTTGTTATGTTCGTTATGTCCGTTATGTCCGTTATGTTCGTTATGTCCGTTATGTCCGTTATGTCCGTTATGTCCGTTATGTCCGTTATGGTCCGTTATGTTCGTTATGTCCGTTATGTTCGTTATGTCCGTTATGTCCGTTATGTCCGTTATGTCCGTTATGTCCGGTAAATTCGTTATGTCCGTTATGTTCCGTTATGTCCGTTATGTCCGTTATGTCTGTTATGTTCGTTATGTTCGTTATGTCCGTTATGTCCGTTATGTCCGTTATGGCCGTTATGTCCGTTATGTTCGTTATGTTCGCTATGTCCGTTATGTCCGTTATGTCCGTTATGTCCGTTATGTTCTTTATGTCCGTTATGTCCGTTGTGTCCGTTATGTCCGTTATGTCCGTTATGTTCGTTATGTCCGTTATGTCCGTTATGTCCGTTATGTCCGTTATGTCCGTTATGTCCGTTATGTCCGTTAGGTGTCCGTTATGTCCGTTATGTCCGTTATGTCCGTTATGTCCGTTATGTCCGTTATGTCCGTTATGGCCGTTATGCTCCGTTATGTCGGTTATGTCCGTTATGTCCGTTATGTCTGTTATGTCCGTTATGTCCGTTATTGGTCCGTTATGTCCGTTATGTCCGTTATGTCCGTTATGTCCGTTATGTTCGTTGTGTCCGTTATGTCCGTTAGTGTCCGTTATGTTCGTTATGTCCGTTATGTCCGTTATGTCCGTTATGTCCGTTATGTTCGTTATGTCCGTTATGTCCGTCATGTCCGTTATGTCCGTTATGTCCGTTATGTCCGTTATGTCCGTTATGTCCGTTATGTCCGTTATGTTCGCGTTATGTCCGTTATGTCCGTTATGTCCGTTATGTCCGTTATGTCCGTTACGGGTCCGTTATGTCCAAGTTATGACCGTTATGTCCGTTATGGCCGTTATGTCCGTTATGTCCGTTATGTTCGTTAGTGTCCGTTATGTCCGTTATGTCCGTTATGTCCGTTATGGCTCGTTATGTCCGTTATGTCCGTTATGTCCGCTATGTCTCGTTATGTCCGTTATGTCCGTTATGTCCGTTATGTCCGTTATGTCTGTTATGTCCGTTATGTCCGTTATGTCCGTTATGTCCGTTATGTTCGTTATGTCGGTTATGCCCGTTATGTCCGTTATGTCCGTTATGGCCGTTATGTCCGTTATGTCCGTTATGTCCGTTATGTTCGTTATGTCCGTTATAGGCCGTTATGTCCGTTATGTCCGTTATGTCCGTTATAATCCGTTATGTCCGTTATGTCCGTTATGTCCGTTATGTCCGTTATGTCCGTTATGTCCGTTATGTCCGTTATGTCCGTTACGACTGTTGCGTCCGTTATGTCCGTTATGTCCGTTATGTCCGTTATGTCCGTTATGCTCGTTATGTCCGTTATGTCCGTTCGTTATGTCCGTTATGTCCGTTATGTCCGTTATGTCCGTTATGTCCGTTATGTCCGTTATGTTCGTTATGTCCGTTATGTCCGTTATGTCCGTTATGCCCGTTATGTTCGTTATGTTTGTTATGGCTCCGTTATGTCCGTTATGTCCGTTATGTCCGTTATGTTCGTTATGTCCGTTATGTTCATTATGTTCGTTATGTCCGTTATGTCCGTTATGTCCGTTAGTGTCCGTTATGTGTCCAGCAACCGTTATGTTCGTTATGTTCGTTATGTCCGTTATGTCCGTTATGTTCGTTATGTTCGTTATGTCCGTTATGTCCGTTATGTTCGTTATGTTCGTTATGTCCGTTATTTTCGTTATGCCCGTTATGTTCGTTATGTCCTATGTCCGTTATGTCCGTTATGTCCGTTGTGTTCGTTATGTCCGTTACGTCCGTTATGTTCGTTATGCTCGTTATGTCCGTTATGTCCGTTGTGTCCGTTATGTCCGTTATGTCCTTTATGTCTGTTATGTCTGTTACTGGCCGTTATGTCCGTTCTATGATCCGTTTTGGGTCCGTTGTGTCCGTTATGTTCGTTATGTTCGTTATGTCCGTTATGCTCGTTATGTCTGCGTTCGTTACCTGTCCGTTATGTCTGTTGCGTCCGTTATGTCCGTTATGTTCGTTATGTCCGTTATGTCCGTTATGTCCGTTATGTCCGTTATGTCCGTTATGTCCGTTATGTCCGTTATGTCCGTTATGTCCGTTATGTACGTTATGTCCGCTGTTATGTCCGTTATGCCTGTTATGTTCGTTATGTCGTTTGCCTGTTATGTTCGCCAGGCGCTCCATTATGTCCGTTATTTCCGTTATGCTTCCGTTATGTTCGTTATGTCCGTTATGTCCGTTATGCGTCCGTTATGTCCGTTAGTGTCCTGTTATGTCCGTTATGTCCGTAATGTCCGTTATGTCCGTTATGTGTCCGTTATGTCCGTTAAAATTGTTATGTCCGTTATGTCCTGAAATATGTCCGTTATGTTCATTATAGTCTGTTATGTCCGTTATGTCCGTTATGTCCGTTATGTCCGTTATGTCCGTTATGGGGAGTTGTCCTCGTTATGTCCGTTATGTCCGTTATGTCCATTATGTCCGTTATGTCCGTTCTCTCGTTAGCGTACTGTTATGTCCGTTATGGGCTGTTATGTCCGTTATGTCCGTTATGTCCGTTATGTCCGTTATGTCCGTTATGCTCGTTAAAATTGTTATGTTCGTTATGTCCGTTATGTCCGTTATGTCCGTTATGTCCGTTATGTCCGTTATGTCCGTTATGTCCGTTATAACCGTTGCGTCCGTTATGTCCGTTATGTCCGTTATGTTCGTTATGTCCGTTATGTCCGTTATGTCCGTTATGTCCGTTAAAACCATAGGCAATATGGTCCGTGGTTATGTCCGTTATGTCCGTTATGTCCGTTATGTCCGTTATGTGTCCGTTATGTCCGTTATGTCCGTTATGTCCGTTATGTCCGTTATGTTCGTTATGTTCGTTGTGTTCGTTATGTCCGTTGCGTCCGTTATCTCCGTTATGTCCGTTATGTCCGTTGCGTCCGTTATGTCCGTCATGTCCGTTATGTTTGTTATGTTCGTTATGTTCGTTATGTCCGTTATGTCCGTTATGTTCGTTATGTTCGTTATGTTCGTTATTTTCGTTATGTCCGTTATGTCCGTTATGTTCATTATGTCCGTTATGTCCGTTATGCTCGTTATGTTCGCTGTTATGTCCGTTATGTCCGTTATGTTCGTTATGTCCGTTATGTCCGTTATGTCCGTTATGTCCGTTTTGTCTGTTATGTCCGTTATGTCCGTTATGTCCGTTATGTCCGTTATGTTCGTTATGTCCGTTATGTACGTTATGGTCGCCGGTTATGTCCGTTATGTTCGTTATGTCCGTTATGTCCGTTATGTCCGTTATGTCCGTTATGTCCGTTAAGTCCGTTATGTCCGTTATGTCCGTTATCTCCGTTATGCCTGTTATGACTGTTATGTCCGTTAAGTGTCCGTTAAGGGGCTTCGTTATGTTGTTATGTTCGTTGTGTTCGTTATGTCCGTTATGTCCGTTATGTTCATTATGGTCCGTTGCGTCCGTTATGCTCGTTATGTTCGTTATGTCCGTTATGTCCGTTATGTCCGTTATGTCCGTTATGTCCGTTATGTCCGTTACTTCCGTTATGTCCGTTATGTCCGTTATGTTCGTAATGTACGTTATGTCCGTTGGAGTCATCCGAAACAGCGGTTCGTTATGTCCGTTATGTGTCCGTTATGTCCGTTATGTCCGTTATGTCCGTTATGTCCGTTATTTGGCGTCCGTTATGTCCGTTATGTCCGTTATGTCCGTTATGCTCGTTATGTTCGTTATGTCCGTTATGTCCGCCGTAGTTATGTCCGTTATGTCCGTTATGTCCGTTATGCTCGTTATGTTCGTTATGTCCGTTACGTCCGTTTGTCCGTTATGTCGGTGGGTCCGTTATGTATCCGTTATGTCCGTTA
>JAEIFI010000073.1:0-31042 GCA_018901815.1 Zaprionus lachaisei
CTCTACACCGAAGTGATTTGCCAACAAGGAGCGGATGGTTTCAGAGCTAAACGACGGCTCATTGTCGCAGTAAACACTCTTGACTTCCGGAAAACTATTGACAATTTGCAGTATAGGGGGCCTTGACATCAGCAATGGTGCGTGACGCAATGGGCTGGACCAATGCAAACTTTGAAAACTTATCTACCGCAGTTAGGAAGTATTTTCCTGATTCCGTAGAGAAAATGTCAATGTGTATAATTTCTCCAATGCCACTGGGAATTGGCGTGGTACCCATTTCTTGTTTTTGAGGGTGCCTGTCATATTTGTTCTTTGCGCAGATTTTGCAGTTTGTTGCAACTTTTGTCGCGATTTTTGACATTTTGGGAAAATAATAATCTAGCAGAACCTGCTTTACGTTCTCTTGTGCAGCTCGATGTGCTCGATTATGTTCAGCGGTCACGATCTCCACTTGCTCTTCCTTATTTGTGATATTCGCGACGAAGCGCTTACAATGCCAGAAGGCGGCAGCCGGGAAAGCCATGACCAAGGCATGCTGAATGCGGGCAAGAACTGGAAGTTCGAAAAAAATGGCATTAGTCACATCCGGTTTTACTACCGACTTGACTGTGTCAATTAATGTGTTCCAATCCTCGAAATTTATGTGGTGGCGTGTCTTTTGGCCAAAGATGATGAACAGCTGCCTAGAAGGGAATGCTGCCTCCCTAATCACTATCTGGTTTCTAAAGCAATTGAGGGGTTTGTCTGATGACTTAATTACATACGTGGACGAAAGTTCGCTGTGAACCGTTGCAGTGTCAGACGCATTGGAGCTCTGTAAGGCATAAAGGCTCTGACGTGAGAGCGCGTCAGCAACGAAATTCTCTTTGCCTGGTTTATAGAACACTCTAGCTCCAGTCTCGTCTATGCGCGCCTTCCAGCGCTTTATCTTGGAGTTCGGGTTTCTGTCGGAGACAGCGAATGTTAGGGGCTGATGATCTGTGAATATGTTGATATCAGATTTACCGTAAAGGTGGTGACGTAGCGTGTCGAGTGCCCAAACAATGGCAAGAAGTTCTCTTTCGTTTGTAGCATAATTCACCTCAGCGTCCTTTAGAGTGCGGCAAATCATAGTTATAGGTCTATTATTGATAGCACAGCACCAATGCCAGTGGATGAAGCATCCGTGGTTAGGTCAAATGGCTGGCTGAAATCAGGATAATGGAGGATGACGCTCTCGGATGCCAAGATACTCTTTACTTTTTCGAATGCCTGTAGCTGGTCGTTGCTGAAAGCGATTGGAATATTCTTAGATCTGAAGGTACCTTACCATTTTCTCCTTTTAGAATGTTGGAGATGGGGCGGGCGATGGATGCAAAATCTTTTATAAAGCATCTGTAATAGCTTGCCAGGCCCAGGAATGATCGTAGGTCGAAAATATTTTTCGGGGCAGGAATGTTTTGGATGGCTTTGACCTTTTCGGGGCACGTTCTGGTGCCTTCTCTGGAAACCAAGAAACCAAGAAATTCCACGCTCTCCTTGAACAATTTTGATTTCTCCCTGGCGACCCCCATATTAGCGTCATGTAGACTCTTTAGAATGAGATCAATGTCTCGAACGTGGTCTGCCTCATTTGGAGAGAAAATGATTACGTCATCAACGTAAACATAGCAAATTTTACCTATAAATTCCTTTAAGACATCGTCAATGGCTGGAAGATGCTAGACGCATTCTTCAGGCCGAATGGGAGATGACAGAATTCGTATTTGTCGCCGTTAATGGAAAAAGGGGTTTTTCTCTGTCTTGTTCCGCCAACATTATCTGGTGGTAACCAGACTTGAGATCCAAAGTAGAGAAGTATTTGGCCTTACATAGATTCGTCAAAATCATTGGTATGCTGTGCATCAGGTACCTATCAGCAACTGTTTTCGCATTAAGTTTGCGAAAGTCGACGACCAGTCGCTTTTTCCGTGCTCCAGTCGAATCGACACCCTTTTTGTCGACCACCCAAAGGGGATTGTTGTATGGCGACCTCGAGGGTCAAATTATGTTGTTTATAAGTAACTCCTTGATTTCTGCATTAACAAAATCGAGGGTACTGGCCGGAAGAGGTTGCAATTTGGTATACACTGGCTCATTATCCTCAGTGCGGATGATGGCAATAACTGCAGTATTGAATGGGAGTAAGTCAGCGCGGTCCGCGAAGGCCTGAATTCTACTGTGCATCATCTTTTGAAAGTCGTTTTTCACGCAAGATGGGACGGCGATGTCTTCTACTTTCGTAAAATTCACAGCTTCGCAGGAATGGAAAAAAACTTTTCAGACCCGCTTTTGCAAGAAATTATCTGTTTTTCGAGGTCAATACTGGCACCTGCTTTTTAGGCCATGGATTTTAAAAAAATGCATGGTCTATTGTTTTTGTCGGAACGGAAATGTGCGTAACAGGCAGAAGGAGGCATCTCCAACCCAATAAACTATATATATTCTGAATGAGTATCAGTAGCCGAGTCGATTGAGCCATGTCTGTCTGTCCGTCTGTCCGTCTGTCTGTCTGTATGAACACCTGGATCTCAGAAAGTATAAGAGCTAGAGTCATCAAATTTTGCGACAACATACGTATATATTGCAGTGTCTCAAAGTTTTTTTAATATTTGGACTCGCCCATTCCCGCCTCTGTAAATCAGTAATAACTGATAGGTAGGGCGCTGCTGTGATGCTGAGGCAGGTCTATTTATTAAAAACGCGGTTTTCACTGATCACCGAATACACAAAACACACGATTTTTAATTTCACGTCAGCCTTTATTCACTTGCTGTGATCAACTTAAAGATTAGCTTAATTCGAGGCCAGGGTGACTCTGGCGAAGGAGTCCTTAAGTCCCTCTGGTAACTCCCTGGACGGGGTGCGGAGTTGGAGCTGGTTCTCCGTCTTAAGGACCACTTCCAGCCTGGTTGATTCAGCCACCGGAGAGCGGATGACCGCGGAGCACGCCCATTCCTGGCCAACGCGCACCACTGCTAGCCCCGACGCCGTTGCCATTGAGGCATTGATGCGGCTGAGTGGCGAGCATGGATCCAGCATGGCTAGCATGGTGAAGGTCTTGGTCCCAGTGTCAACCAAGACGGTCGCTGTTGGAAAGATGCTCACGCTTCTCATTTGGATGAGAGATGAGAGGGTGACCCCAGGAGCGGCAGGAGTGGCGGCCTTTGGCTGTCTAGCCGTTGACCGTTGCCGTGGGGTCCTCTCACCTCTAGTGCGTGTCGATCGCCGAGGTCCATCAGTAGCATCTAGGTGTAGGAGCGTGTGGTGCTCTCCCTGGCACGCCCGACAGGTGTCTGTTGACCGGCAGGACCTTCCGGAATGCTGGTGGGCCAGGCAGTTTGGGCAGTACCGGTTGGCCAGTACCGCTCGTAGTCGCTTCTCTGCGCTTAATTGGAGGAACCGATTGCACTTTCGCAGTGCATGCACTCCTCGGCAGATACGGCACCGGAATACCGTCGAGACTTCTGGATGGGAGTTGTTGTTGTTGCTGCGTGGGCGCGGAGTCATCTTGCAAGTTGCTTATAGGGGAAATAGGAAAATTTTAAAATTATTACTTTGGATATTGGAGGGACGCAACATGACAAACACGTAGGAGCAGAGATCAGGAGTCACAACTGGGTCGGAAGGAGTACCTGTTTTGCTACTGGTCTCCTGACTGTTCCTCTGCTTGTGACGACGGACGAGGTCGTCTGCGCCTGGGTGAGCGTCGATCACTCTGCCAAGGCGCCATTCATTGGGCGGAAGGTTGTCATCCTTTATGACAACCATATCATCGATCTGCATATTCCTTTCAGGATACTGCCATTTGTTACGTTTGTGCAGTTCCTGAAGGTATTCGTGCTTCCATCGCAAGCAGAACTGCTGGCTTTGAGCCTTAAGCCGTTGCCATCGATTGATGATGGACGCCGCATCAGACTGGATTTCGGGCTCAGTTGCTGCGAGGAGGGGACCACCAGTGAGAAAATGGCCTGGAGTAAGGGCCAACAGGTCAGTCGGATCTTCGGATAAGGGAGAGTTCAGACAGGCTTCTATTTTACACAGGAGAGTTGAAAGCTCCTCGAAAGTGTATTTATAGGAGGAAGTTGCCTTGTAGAAAAGATTTTTGAAACTCTTGACCCCCCGCTTCCCAGAGACCTCCCATATGTGGAGATCCGGGGGGGATTGAACCGCCACGTTATCTGCTGGTGACTATAATGAGTGACCACTGTCGATCTTGTTGCCTCCAGGAAATCTTGTGTCAGCACGTTGGAGGCTCCGACAAAGGTCTTTCCGTTATCAGAAAAAGACCTGCGCGGGGCAGCCACGCCTCGATACAAACCGCGCGAAGGCAGCTAGAAATTTCTCAGTGGTGAGATCAGAAGCAGCTTCTAGATGGATTGCTCCAGTGCTGAAACACACAAATACACACACATACCCTTTTGTAACCAAACACGCTCTGCCCGTATAATTTTTGATCTCAAAAGGCCCGGCGAAATCAACACCAGTGTGTGTGAACGGACGCGAGAAAGTGGATCGCTCTGTGGGGAGGACTCCCATGAGTTGCGATTGGAGCTTTTTCTTGTGGATTGTGCAAATCCGACAGGAGTTCGTTATGGCTTTCAACAAGTTTTTTAACTTTGGTACCCAAAACTTGGATCGGATGAGCCGTGTCATAAGCTGGCTCCCACCATGCAACGAAATCTTGTGAGTGAATTGAGCCATGAGCCGTGTGAAGTTACTGGAATACGGAAGGAGAATTGGATGCTTCTCATCGTAACTTAAGGACTCGGATGTCTTCACACGTCCACATGCTCTCAGAATTCCCTTTGGATCTAGGAATGGATTAAGGTTAGCTAACGTGCTAGACCTTGGGATCGCCTTCTTGGAGCACAAGCAGTGGTACTCTGTAGCAAATCCTGCTCTTTGAGTGCACTGTATCAGCCTTTCTTGTGCTTGGGCTAATTCGTCCACGCTGAATTCGGACGGAAATATTATATCGGGCTTTTTGCACCGATTAATGAAACGCCGAATAATCGCGGTTACTCGGACTGCTCTATTGAAGCTGGAAAAACGTGTGGAGAAATCAGTCGGGTTCGGAACGGCCAGGAAACAATTTTTGACTGAACGCTTCTCCAAGTCCGTTTCCGATATACTATCAGAGCTGAGTGGCCACAGCTCTCGTGCGCTGCTCAGCCATTGGGGCCCCTGCCACCACAGCTGGCTATCCCGCAAGTCCCGAGCCGACACCCCTCGGCTTGCCAGATCGGCAGGATTTTGTTCGGACCTGACATGGTGCCACGTCCCTTCAATTGGACTCTGGGCAATTTTCGCTACTCGATTTGCCACGAAAGTCGTCCAGGAACATGGAGAATTTCATAGCCATCCCAAAACAATGGTAGAATCAGTCCAGAATGAAAAATTGGAGCGTTCTGGAAGAGAAGGAAGGAGCGCCGCGCATAGATCCACAAGCAGCACGGCACCGCGCAGCAGCTTCTAAACGTGGTATAGATACTGTCTTGATGGGTGCAACTCGTGTCTTTGCAGCGAGAAGATGAGTGGATATAGTGTCGTTTTGGAGGGATCAGCCAAAGGTAAATCAGGAATTTGATTTACGAAATTGGAGGACGGAATCGGATACGATGGAAGATTGCCCGCCAGATGAGGCAAGACGAAGGCTGAAGCTTCAATCTTGATGCGAGGTTTCGATGGAGAGCCAATATCGAAGTGACATAACTTCTCAGGCTTTGGAGCTACGGCTTGATTTAGGCCTGCTACTTGTGCATGGACATTTTGGAAACATGGTTTCACAATGTTGAACATGCGTTCGGAAATAAAGGTCGCCTCAGATCCTGAATCGATCAAAGCACGAGCCTTAAAGCATGTACCACGATGGCAGATATTTATCACTGCGGTTCCTAATAGAACATTCTGCGAATTGGATGTGAAATAATTTTGAACATTTAAGGAACTAGTGGACTGTATATTGTGATGTGAATTTGCTGGAGTGGCAGGATTTGCCGAACTTGAAGGAGCCGCAGGAATTTGCGGATTGACGCGACGATGCAGCAGAGTGTTGTGACGCCCTTTGCAAGTGAAACAATTATGGATACTTGTGCATTGCGCAACCTGATGTTGGCGTGCAAAACAATTAAGGCAGAGTTTCTGCTGTTTGATGTATGTACAGCGATCTGGGACGGACATTTGTAAAAATTGCGGACATAGACGGATCGGGTGATTTTCCTTGGAACATAGTTTGCAAGACTGTGGTTTGATATTCACCTTGTTCTCGAAGGATTGGATTCTTTTCGGAGGCACAGTATCCTTTTTGGACTTCTGGAAGGTCTGTGCTGTAGAACTTGGCTTTATATCCTCTATCGCTTCGAGAGTTCGATACCTTTCTTGAAGGAAGGAGTCCAGCTCAGCCCAGGAAACGATGTCTGTTTTCCCGTGAAGAGATTGCTCCCATAAGGATAGAGTGAGTTTTGGGAGTTTGGAGGAGCACAAAAATACCAAAAGGCAATCCCAATTCTCCGTTTTGACCTTGGAGATTTCCAGCGCGGTTAAGCAACTCTGGATAGTGCTCTGCAGGTTCTTGATCGCTGCACCCGACTCATGAGGAATATTTGGAAGATCGAAAAGGACTTTCAGTTGGCTATTGACAAGTAAACGTTTATTTTCAAACCGTTGTGTCAAATTTGACCAAGCTGAAACGAAGCCATCATTCGTGAGTGGGGACTTGGAGACGATATCGTGAGCCTCGCCACTCGTTTTTGAGTTGAGATGGAACAGTTTCTCAACATCCGTCAGCCTTGAATTATTTATATAAATGGCTGTGAAAAGGTCCCGGAAGGTGGGCCAGCGCAAGTAGTCGCCACTGAAAATCCCAGTGTCGCAAGGGGGCAATCGGCACCCGGAAGAAACGACAGTTGGAGCTGCCTGCTGTGCTCTAGGAGTTGTAGCCTCGATTTGCTCACTCAGCTGAGCAGCACAGCTTTCGTAGACAGAATAACAATAGTCATACTTGGACTGTATGACTGACATTGTCTCATCTGTCTCTTCTCCAGCAAGGATAGAAGAACAGGTTTCGTATTCCTGCTCAACCTTTTCCCACAGAGTCCGTACTTGGTCAAGACGAATTTTGCACGTCTGCCGAGAAGGGGGAACAGCGCCAGTGCTTCCGCTCGGCGTGTTAAACCGCGCCTCAAATTGGCTGACCCGATCGGTGACAGCAATGAATTTCACGAGGGCTGCACTGGCTTTGGATTGGGCCATTTTGGTGACGGATCTTGTAGTGACTGGAGTAAAGACGGACGATGCTGAGACAACGGACTTGGTGGAATTTACCGAGAGCGTGGAGTCGCTTTGCGCTTTGGATGGCGGACGACTGATGGTAATTGACGGACTGGATCGCTGAATCAATCTGCTCGACGAAGATGCAGATGATTCACTTTTCGGCCTGACTCTTGTGAAGGCTTTCGCTGATGGAACGGACAAACTTGGCTTGGTCTTATCGCTTTTCCCAATAGGCATAATAAAAACTCCCTTAGGAGCCAAACGCCCAATAGATCAGGCGGAAGGAGTACAAACAAAACGTAAAGGACACGTTAGTTGCTCCTTCTCAATCAATTAAAAAAGGACTTATGTAGATAGTGTTTATATCTAAAATAAACAACTTGGATATGTAAATTGTATTTATTGTGTGTTATATTCTCTTTTATTTATTTGAAAATATTTTTAAATTGTTGTGTATGTGGAAATATATGTGTGTGGCTGTATGTAAAAAGCGTATGTATGTATATTTGCTTTTAGTTATTGGAAAAAATAATACTTTAAACTTGTTGTCTATGTGGAAATAGATGTGTGTAGATGTATGTAAAATTGTATGTATGTATATTGCTTTTATTTATTGGAAAAAATAATACTTTTAACTTGTTGTCTATGTGGAAATAGATGTGTGTGGATGTATGTAAAAGCGTACGTATGTATATTTGCTTTTATTTATTGGAAAAAATAATACATTAAACTTGTTGTCTATGTGGAAATAGATGTGTGAGAATGTATGTAAAAGCGTGAAAAAACAAACGGACAAAATGAAAGGTCGTTGGCTGCTGGGATAGAGCTGAAGTGTATGTATATACGGTGTATGTATGTATTTTAAGCGGTGGTTGCCGGGTTGTAACGGAATGGAACCCTTTTGGCGGGAGAACGAACGGAGCCGGCAAACACGCAAATGACACAAGCACACACGTATATCCACACAATAGACCTGTTACTTATCTGGTATGTATAGCGCCGATGCAACTATAATGTTCCAACGATGAACGTCTGGAGGAAACGAAGGACCAAATGTCGGGGTAGGGCGCTGCTGTGATGCTGAGGCAGGTCTATTTATTAAAAACGCGGTTTTCACTGATCACCGAAAACACAAAACACACGATTTTTAATTTCACGTCAGCCTTTATTCACTTGCTGTGATCAACTTAAAGATTAGCTTAATTCGAGATGACAATTCCATTTTTGTTTTTAGGGATGGTACTTATAAAAATATTTCGATAACTTAAAAATAAATACTGACATCATTAAGGAAAAGGTACTCTAAACTATTCGACCTGAACAATAACTATTTAAAAAAAAAAAAACACTATACTAACCTCTCTTGTTATTATAAGGCCATAGATTAATCATATTATACCGTAAAAAAAATTTTAACGTTATGGAATCGACGCCCCGAATATTATTAGAATAAAATAAATAAAAAAAATAAAATAATAATAATTAATATTAATGAAAATTCGCACTCGCCTCAACCGGGAGTTGAACACACGCACTCTCTCACAGCTGTCCGCCACTCTAACCACTCGGCCATTGCCTCACTTCTTGGCCTATCGGCAAAGCTGCATTGTCAACCAATTTTGTTGCCATACAATGCAAATAAACAGTTTAAAATGCTGTGTGTCTGACGCTAGATTTGAACTTCGGTATGCTTGCGTCTTAGGTATTAATTATGGACGGGTTCAATGATGTTGCATCGAGGAGGGTACGCTGTTACAGCGATACTATTCGAATCCTACATTTTCAAAGTGAGTTTAATTCATATCATATCTCACTTATTAATAGTCCGATTTAAATGAAATTTTCACATAAATCCCGTGGCAATTTGTAAGGTATGGTATTTGTCATGTAAAATATACAACTTTGGTTGTTGATCTAATATTGTAGTTTTTAAATAGTTATTACTGATTTACAGAGGCGGGAAGGGGCGTGTCCAAATGTTAAAAAAACTTTGAGACACTGCAATATATACGTATGTTGTCGCAAAATTTGATGACTCTAGCTTTTATAGTTTCTGAGATCCAGGTGTTCATACAGACAGACAGACGGACAGACAGACATGGCTCAATCGACTCGGCTACTGATACTGATTCAGAATATATATAGTTTATGGGGTCGGAGATGCCTCCTTCTGCCTGTTACGCACATTCCGTTTCCATTCCGACAAACACAATAGACCATGAATTTTTTTAAAATCCATGGCCTAAAAAGACACCTCGGAGCGCGGGTGTTCACTTCACTTTATTTTCTTCAACTAACTTTTCATCTAAAGTTACAAATCAAGCTTGACCCTAGCTTAACATAATTCCTTGGTGATTTCTCGCCCTGATTACGCCGAAATACTGGCTATTTCTCGTCGGCGAGTTTCGATGTAAACAAGTGTCACTTAAAGTAAGACATAAATACACATTTACATTCCACAATCGTCATACTATACTGTCTATTATAATTCTCTTATTTATAAATATAATTATTATACGTCTTGTTATTATACGTCTTAAAGTACTGTATACGTTCTATAAGCATTGTATAACTGAGTGTGTGAATGTTTTTTTCTTTAATACGTTTTTCTTTTTATAGGGTGGATAAGTGAACAAAGTTGGGATAATATAACTGAGCTTGATAAAGTACCAGGTTTTCATGGAATAATAGACTCATTTGAAGTTAACTTTAAGCAATGGAATGGTAAGAAAAGCATTATTTTATATGGTTATAATAATTTTTGTCTTCTTCAGATGAATAAATTTAGGACCCCAAAGAGCATCCATTGTTTATTTATATCAGACCCTTAAATATATTTTCTGATTCTGTATCCATAGGAGAATCGAATTAGCTATGTCTGACTATCCGATCGTCGGTCCATCCTTTTTATCATAAGTCTGTCAGCGCTTCGTTGTATCGTATAGCTGCTATATTTTATGAATATGATCGATGGATTAAAATCTTTAATTTTGACTTCCAACACAACCACAAAAATTATAGTCGAGCTCGTTATATAACTAATATACCCGCTACCCACCGATCCTAAAATATTTCTTAAATATGTTATTTCTATTATAAACGTATTTTGTTTCGCATACTTGAGCGGTTTTGGGAATCAGTAACTTTTAAAATTGTTATACTTTTGCAGACCGTATATTAATATTGTGAAACATTTTTTCGGTGATTCTGAACCCATTTGTTTTGAAGACATTTTTAATTTTTTTTTATAGTTTAAATTATCTGCCAGCCCAAATATTCTACGTTTTTACTTATTTCAAATTGGTTTGGATTTGGATTTTATTCCATTTCAAAAATCTAAATTCGTCACCGATTTTGTCAAATTATTTTTTGGTTAATTTCAAATTGTTTTTTGAACTTTAATATAATTGCGTATATTTTATTATAGGCTTTCACAAAATGACAACAAAATATTAAAAAAAAATTTTTTTTTTAAATACAAGTAGAATAGCAACAACAGTCGAGCGACAATCGACAGCAGGACACCCTTCGACCTATGTTCCGGTGTAGTTTAATTCATACACATTTCCATATGTAGATGCCACTCACAGTTTGCGGTCGCTTGCATACCAAAAGCAGAATTTTGTGTTGTACAGTGTAATTTTAGCCTGGAGTTTGTAACGTACCTAAGGAACTATCTCTGACCTTATTAAATATTTATATTCTGATTCAGCACTACCAATCGTGCGAAATTAAAGTTTTTGTGTGAATACCAGTTTTGACATTCAGTGCCAATCACCGTGAGAGATAGCTAGTATTGGAACATCGGAGGAAATAAGAAACTGCAATGGTACAAAACATTCGGCATGCCGAAGGTGGTTCTTCTTCGATCTTTATATAACTTCCATGTTAGCAATCCGATTGCAAATTTTCGAAAATCATTTGGGCTTTGATAGTTATTGTGTTACACATGGGATTTGATTTTTATTAATTAAAGAAAGCAAAATAGAGCGTGGTCAAATTAATAAGCTCTTATAGTCTCTGAGATCTAGGTTTCCAGACAGGCACAAAGTAATTATTATACTATTCTAACCCGAAGAAAGCTTTGGCCCTATTATTTAAAAATGTATGCTTTCCTACCTCAAGCGAATCCGACCATCCCTACGTTTCTTTCCTCGCAAACTGTTTTTCCTGTTGAAAGAGTGGAGTGCTACCAAAAAGAATTGGTGCCACATTTTGTTATCTGCAACGTGTTTGTAGCATTTTATCGAAATAAGGTGAAATGCATATCAATGTCGGCCAAGTTCGACTGTAGAATTTGTTACTCATTTTTTGATTCATTTTGTCAATTTTCATCTTTTTGTTTGCAGCATGGTATGCCACTTCTCTTCCTGAACAGGAGGATCTTATTGGTGAATGGAATGATAAACTCACTGATTTTCAAAAAATTTGTGTCGTTCGATCTCTCAGACCAGATAGAATAGGATTCTGTTTGACTCAGTTTATTATAAATAAATTAGGTCCACGTTTTGTTGAGCCTCCAGTTCTTGATGTTAAAGCAGCATATGACGAATCAATTGCTCAAACACCCTTAATGTTTGTTCTATCACCAGGCATTGACCCTATGCAATCATTAGTAGCACTAGCAGAAACTTTGAAAGTGGCGTCAAAAATGTTCTCAGTAAGTTTGGGACAAGGTCAAGCGCCTGTGGCTACTAAACTTATAATGGATGGAATAAAAGACGGACATTGGGTATTTTTGGCAAATTGTCATTTATCATTAAGCTGGATGCCAACACTCGATAAAATGATAGCTACAATGCAGACAATTAAGTTACACAAAAAATTTCGACTTTGGTTAAGCTCAAGTCCCCATCCTGACTTTCCTTTGTCTATATTAGAAACGAGCATTAAAATGACGACAGAGCCTCCAAGAGGGATAAAAGCAAATATGAAAAGGCTTTATAATAATATAAATGCACAAAATATGGAAACATGTAAAGAGGCAAATAAATATAAAAAACTTCTATTTTCATTGTGCTTTTTCCATACAATCCTTCTAGAGCGCAAAAAGTTTCAACAATTAGGTTGGAATGTCATATACAGTTTTAATGATTCAGATTTTGAAGTGTCTGAAGTTTTGTTACTATTATATTTGAATGAGTATGAAGATACTCCATTTGGTGCTTTGAAATATATAATAGCAGGTGTGAATTATGGTGGTCATGTGACTGATGATTGGGATCAAAAAGTGTTGTCTACTTATATCAATCAGTATTTTAATGAGCAAGCGATAAAATCACGCAAGTTTCGGTAAGTGTTCAATGTATAAATAAAATAAAACTAATAATCCGCAATATGCGCGTCTATCCATTACTATCCATCGGTATGGAATCACCGCTCGAATTTTATTAGAATAAAATAAATAAAAAAAATAAAATAATAAATAATTACTAAATGAAAATTCGCACCCGCCTCAACCGGGAGTTGAACACACGCACTCTCTCACAGCCGCCCGCCACTCTAACAACTCGGCCATTGCCTCACCCCTCGGCAAATAAAAAGTTTAAAATGCTGTGTGTCTGAAGCTTGATTTGAACTTCGGAATGCTTGCGTAAATTAGGTCTGCTTAAGTATACATATACCACATGTTCAAAGTGAGTTTAATTTGTATCATATCTCACTTATTAATAGTCCGATTTAAATGAAATTTTCACATAACGCCCGTGGCAAAGTATTTGTCATGTAAGATATACAACTTTGGTTGTTGAACTAATATTGTAGTTTTTAAATAGTTATTACTGATTTACAGAGGCGGGAAGGGGCGTGTCCAAATGTTAAAAAAAACTTTGAGACACTGCAATATATACGTATGTTGTCGCAAAATTTGATGACTCTAGCTCTTATAGTTTCTGAGATCCAGGTGTTCATACAGACAGACAGACGGACAGACAGACATGGCTCAATCGACTCGGCTACTGATACTGATTCAGAAAATATATAGTTTATGGGGTCGGAGATGCCTCCTTCTTTAAAATCCATGGCCTAAAAATATATTTTAATTAGAACAAAACAACTTAAGCGGTACGCGGAGACAATTCGTGTCTTACAATTGAAGGTGGAATTAAATCTGAATCTAAGCTACCAACTGAACGCTTAGCAAACCCTTGGCTGAGTCTTATTTACTTCTATATTGAGCGTACATAAAGCTCTATTTTATGTTTATGCACTCTCTTGAGTGGATTGCGCATGGGAACGGATAAGCCGAGAATTTGAGCTGCCTTAGCAGTTTTGACCCTCTCGTGGGAATGTTTACAATTGATCAGAGTAGGCTGATTTGTTATTGTCGCCGAATTTTGGGACTGCGGATGTTTATGTCTAAGCAGGATGGAATGGGTTCTGATGCAATACATAACTATTTGACTTATGAGCTATGTACAAGTGGTATATTGTTGTATGTACGTGTTATTAGT
Organism: Zaprionus lachaisei; assembly: GCA_018901815.1. NCBI lineage: Eukaryota > Metazoa > Arthropoda > Insecta > Diptera > Drosophilidae > Zaprionus > Zaprionus lachaisei. Next base: position 13,746 of record JAEIFI010000073.1, read on the forward strand.
TGTGAGTGTATGTGAGTGTTTATGTGTACTCAAGTGGTGCACTTCAACACACATTATTGTACGCGTGTATGTACATACATATGTACAATACAATTAGATTTGGAATTGCTGTTGTGTACCAATGAAAGAAAACTAAGTTCTAATTACATATAATGCGTACCAAAAACTTAAAAAACCGGCTATCGCCGCTGCCCCTTTTCAAAATTTTTGAGCTTTTAAATTATTTAATAAAAAATAGTGAACAACAAAAAAATTTAATTTGTCAACATCATTGGCCTTACAGTCAGGGACGTAATCCACTCAGCCACTGAACAACTCTTAGTAATAACAACTCAACGTGTAATAAATTTTGGTACGCGCTAGAATTGCATACATATACCTATTGCCCTCTCGCTCAGTCTAATGTTTACGACACATCGCTTCTGCATTATCTATGCGTTCTTCTTCTTCTGTTCATTAATTCAAAATGGCGCGTGTCGTTCGAACACCGTATAAAATTTATCTCCGCCAAATGTTTAATATTAATCCAAATAAAGCGCAATTTGCATTGCGAGATTTTATAAATATGCGAAATAAGTTAGACAGATAGAACCTATATATGACTGCAGATTGCAGAAATTAATTATTTTGGGGAACATTGAAGTTGCGCAGAACATCTCAAGTCGACTCGTAGGTCACAAAAACTTCACTATTAAAGAATAACTAGCCTCATTACAATTGGTGTTCCCTAGGTACTGAATATTTTTGATAATCGGTGGAAAATTCGACCGGCGATTCTGTTTTTTACAAACTTTTTTACGGTATACTATGATAATCCATGACCCTATACAGTCAGCACCTGACTGTAGGGTTCGTATTTTTTTTTATTTGATACTTGCAAGTAATTAACTGGTGCCCGAGCAGGGACCGGTACGCGTTCGATATAGCAAAACGTCTTTTAAGTTCATGGCTAGCAATTACATTTACTGAGTACACTCGCATGCCATTTGGCTTAAAAAACGCTCCTGCAACTTTCCAACGACGAATGTATAAGCATCGGCTTGTTTATTTAGATGATGTGATCATTATTCGACATATCTCAATGAACACCTTGACTCACTCAGAAAGGTATTTGAAAAATGTAAGAGGCAAATCCTAAACGCCAATTCCTAGTTCACATTATCACACAAAGAAATCTTTCTTAGGCTTATATGGATATTAACGCTTATTCAAGATTTTGCCAAGTTTATTTGTTGTCTCCAATAAAGCCGAACAAAATTGAAGTGAAAGCAAACTATCCCTACCCTTAAACTTAGAGGGATCTAAGATGCTTCGTAGGCAATTCCGGCCTTATCAACAATTTACGTGATATGGCAATCAAATTTTAGTTTGTGGTCAAAAAGAATACCAAGGTGGTCATTGATGTTTGATATTCTTAGAAGAGGGGATATATAGATTGTAGAGTTGACGACATAAAAATTACTTCTGTAAAATGACATTACTTTGCACTTTGAAAAGTTTTAACTTTAAACATTAAAGCTGGACCAATCACGAAAGGAGTCAATATCAACCTGAAGCGAGCTCCAAGTCGGCTCTGTAAAGCAAAGCACACATATAAAGATTGGCTTAGATATGGAATATTTGTAAAGAACTCTTTGGGACCTATTTTTAAATAACTTTTAATCCAAAGAAGTAAGGAAACCCAATAAGATAAAACTTATGAATCAGAAGTGAATGGTTTACAGAATCAAAAGCCTTACTAAAATCAGTGTAAATGACATCAGTTTGCATCTTCTTCTGAAACCCTTTTATAGCAAGAGATGAGAATTCCAGAAGATTAGTTGTGGAGGATTTCATGAAACCATGTTGACATGGTGAAATAACGGACCTACACGTGTGGGTTAGCTGGGCTGTAACAAGTTTTTCAAATAATTTAGGAATAGAAGATAATTTAGAAATACACCTGTAATTCTTCACTTCCGATTTAGACCCATTTTTGTGAAGAGGGATGGAATATGATTATTTCCAGAATGAATGAAAAGTACAAGTTGTTAATAATAATTTGAATAACTTAAAGATGGGTCTATATCAGGAGATAGCACAATATCTTAGAACGCATCCTGGTACTCCGTCAGGCCCAGGTGAGTTTATGGGTTTAACCAAGTGAAGATCAGTAAGAAGAAAATCATTATCGATAATAGGGCAGGAAATAGAATTAGAGTTATGAATATGATAAGGATAAGAATGATTTGAATCATAGGTATTAGAAGAATAGGTTTATTGAAAAAATTCGCAAAAAGATCAGCAGAGAGACGAGATGGGAATCCATTAGACTCACGTTAACAAAGTAATAAAACTGCTTAGAATCACATGCAAATTGAAGTCGACAGCGATGTATAGAACCCTTATAACATTTATTATTAAGAGCAATAAAGTTAGCCTTTGCAAGAGATTATAAAAAGTAACCTGGGTGTTATTTTACAGAAAGGAATTCAATATCATATTGAATATCCGGTTGTAAAAGTTGAGTTATAATCGCAGAATCTACTGCAGTGAGTACTCCTCCACCACGTCGGTCCCATGTACTTGTACTGTGTACTTACTTGGGAAAAATTCAGGGGTTTAAATTTCCGATTTTAACTGTCTCAGTAAACACTAAATTATGGGAAGCAAACGAAAGACTATTACGAAAGTAGCTAGAATGTTTTCTACCAAATCTTCTCAAATTGTGATAAAAATATAAGATGGAATGAAGTAAGTTTTTTTTTTTATTTGATGTTTGCGTTGCTGCTGTTGTTTCTGTTTGTTAAGACAAAGGAAAAATTTCGGTTTCTGATTATTTTTTTATTTGCCTCGAACCCTTTAACCATTCCATGGTCTGGCCAAAACTTTGGAGAGCATTTATCAGGAAAAAGTTCTACTGGGACATTTACTATTGGGTTGACCGAAATGAAACCGGTGATTTTGCATACAATTTTTAGACAATATTTTTATAAATAATAATAATAATTCCCGTGGCATATTGAAGTCTCTTTGGATGTTTTCATTCCAAACGTACCACGGTGCCCCAGTGATGGTTCTCAGAATCTTTGATTGTGCTCGCTGTATGATGTCAATATTGTTTTTGCTTGCATTGCCCCATTGCTGTGAGCCATAGGTCCAGATAGGTTTCAATACGGAATTGAAGAGTATGACCTTTAGGTTGAATTTTTTGCCTTCAATGTGCCTGGGCCATGTGAGTCTTCTTTCAAGGTGTACTCCTAGGTACGTTACCTCATCTGGTCTCGAGAGTGGTATGTTGTACAGAAAAAGTGGTGTCTGTTTAGCGTAAATGTCACGTGCTTGCATTTTTGCTCGTTTACTTTTGCCAGTCAGATAGCCACTTTTCAATGTCTATGAGGTGCGATGCCAGCTGTGCTGTAGCTTGGATTGGGGACCTTGAACGGCTTAGGATAGCTGTGTTGTCGGCAAACGTGGATACCGTTAGGCGACTATTTGTAGGAATGTCGGCTGTATAGATGAGGTATAAGGTGGGACCAAGAACGATGCCTTTGGGGACTCTTTTATGGTCAGTGGAAGTGGCAGTCTTGCACAGCACTGCAAACTTTTTGTTATAGAGGTATGTGTTCAGGGAAAGGTTGTTTTAACTTTAAACATTAGGCCGTCAAGCTAGAAAATGTGGAATGGGATACGTCTTAAAAATACGGCTGTACAGTATTCTCGATTTTCGAATGCAGTTCTTATTTCCGCTGTTATTCGATTCACCTGTTCAATGATTCCGTGGCTTTCACGAAAGCCAAATTCTTAGCTGGGATTTTGTTGTTGGCGCTCAGATGAAGCTTAAGTCGGATTAGCAGGCATTTTTCGTATAGTTTCGAAATGCATGAGAATAGACTTATAGGTCTGTAAGATGAAGGAACTGTGTGGTCCTTAACAGACTTTGGAATCATTATGATGATCAATCTATTCCATTGTTGTGGAAAGCAACAAACTTTGGTGATTGCATTAAAGACCTGAGTTATGTATCGAACTGCAGAAATTGGCAGCTCGATGATTATTTCCGGTGTTATAAGGTCCCATTTCTTCGGGCTGAGATTGTTTTTAATAATTTTGGTTATTTCTTTTAGATAAAATAGAATTCTGGTGTGTTTCTGGGGGCAGTTAACGGGTGAGGCCGGTAGCACGAAAGTACTAGAAGCCTCGTTTGGCGTAAATACATTTTGTAGGTGAGCGGCAAATGTGGTGGCTCTGTCTGCATCACTTATCGGCAAAACGGTTTCAGTCGGTGGGCGAAGAGTTAAGTGGGCTCTCCACAGTAACTTATGTTTTGTACCTGTTAGAGAATATGTATCGGCGGGAGAGTGTTTCTTCTCTTTTTTTTTTGTGAGCGTTGGCCAATTTCCGAGTGGCTATTTTTAGCTTTTTTTTCGCAGATGAAGATCTGGAAGATTGCTATTCTCTACGTAAGCGTCCTTTTTCGTGGACAAGTTGCTCGATTTGCACGTTAGTCTTATTCGGATTAAGTGTACCATTCGTGATTTTAGGTGTTGCAGAACGAGCTGCTGCCGTAAGAATGGATTCCAATGTACCTGTGCAGCTCTCAATATCAGATTCAGTGTTGAGCTTAGCTCAATGTGTATATATTTTTTATACGTGAGCCAGTTTGTTTTGTGTGAAGTAAATCTGTCGGGTGGTTTTATGTTTTCTACGTTCCGGTGGAGGAGAATTAGTACAGGCTAGGAATATTTTTCGTAACTGCGTAGTCGATCATCAGTATACGGATGCTAGTGTAAGGTGAGTGTTGTCCTCCAGATGTATGTTGATAGATGTGGCCTGATGATGAGTTTCAGCAAACTCTTTGTGCCGGTCCCACAGTGTGCCTTACCATCGGGGTGAATTGTACCATAGAAGTGGTAGTCTCTCATTTGAAAATTGTATTTGCTTGTAAGATGAGTTTCCCGCGCCGTCTTTATTCTTTTTTGACGGCTTTTCAGCTCTTTGTAGATTGGACAACCTCTGTAGTTTGCGGTGTGATTACCCCATCAGTTACCGCACTTTTTCTCGCTTGCAATTTCTTTATTAGCTTGGCAGTGTGTGGAGTCGTGGATATCTCCACAGACTCCGCACACCGGGCGAAGTGTGCTATCCGACGTAGTGTGGCCGTATTCTTGGCAGTTTACACACTGTGCAGGAGCGTAACATCAGACTCAATACCCATCAATACTAATTGTAGGCCCTTGCTACTTTTAAGCTGGTAGGTGTAGAAGCATATTTTGTTTGTAAGGAAGTTTGTGACCTTTCTGTAATTGTCATTAATAGTACCTCTTACGATGGAAATTATATGAAAGCTTTTCTTTCCAATCAAGACAACCAGAGTATTTACCAGACCGCTTGTGCACTTCTTGCAGATGTAAATTCTGGGAGGCTTTATTTTCTTCGATTAATTATCGACAGGTTCCAGTGGCACGTCCTCAGTGGTATCTACCTGCAAAGCGAATCTGTTGGTATTTGCGGGCGCTACATTATTGATCAAGGTTGTATTGTCGCGTATATTTATACCCTTCGTCTATTGAATATGGTCAAAAAAGGGTATACTAACTTTGTGAAAAGAATTTTATTGCACACAAAAATTACTTGCTAATTTAATTACTCAATTCACTGGCCCAATTTTAATAATACCTGCTAAACAAAGTATACTAAAATTAGTTAAACAAAAAAAAATGCTGAAATTGAAAAACAAAAACAAAAGACAAAATCAATGAAGAGAAAATGCACTATTATAAATTTATTACCCTATTTTTTTAAACTTTAAATTTGAAAATTAAATACCGAATTGAAAATGAAATACTGATTTCAAAATGAAATACTGAATTGAAAATGAAAATACTGAATTAAATTGAAAGAAAGAAAAATAATTTGCTGCAAGGCACTATTGCCCTATCCCCTCATAGCATCATGCTAAAAGCATTAACTCTATTATAATGAATTATTTTTATAATGTTTAACTTAATTAACTAATACTAATATCAACCGATTTGATTAGGGATTTCCTATTAATTTCGCCGAAAGGAAATCATGGTAGGGCGGGTAATGAAGGCGGCTGCACCAACACCTATAGCAGTCTCGTCATCATTTTAATGGCTTCAGTAAATTTATAACTTGTATCATCGATCTGAAAAAGGCAACGGTACTACAAATTTTTTTTGTAAAGCTACAAATTGTTCTCTAAATATCTTAACACGTTTTCTAGTCACCGAACCACACCAACCGAATGATAACTAGCCGTATGCAGAGTCCCCTCAGACTAGAGAAAGAGACATTAGCAGTTGTGTAGCAGATGTATGTATAAAGATTGTACAAACGTATATTATATACGTATGTATAGCACTCATGGAAACATACTACATATCTGTTTGTTTGTATTTAATAAAACAAATACAAATTTACATTATTTATTACATGTTTGACCGGTTCAGTTTGATGGCTGCATCGCATATTTTATAAGTCCTGGAATGCACTTTTTGATCCAGCTAAGCCTAATTTGTTTCCATAGTATATACGTAAACTATTAAGGTAAACATTTAAACATTTTTTTTAAAAGTTTTATTATTTGGGTAATTCATCCGATTCTTTACGATATATAGAGTTGCAAAGACAATTTTTTACTTTTAACAGAATATATAAATCGTTTGATTTAGTAAATAACTTCCTTTTTTTCAAAGGCTTATTAATCCTATTCGTTTTCCCTACATAAAACTGAATACAGAAAATTCTAGAAAATTTACAGTTGTCAGCAATTTTCAGCACTATTGTTCTGACACCTGAAATTAGTTCTAATAAACTAAAAGAAAAGCAACAGTAGAGCAGACTGTGATATTCACGCCGCTATATTCATGTTAAATAATTTAATTAAATTTCAATGAAAAATTGTTATACTCTTCGACCATTGAAAATGGTCAAAACCGACTGTCTGTCCGGATGTCCAGTTGTCCGGATGTCTGTCTGACCAGATGAAATGAAGGTTCCTATATACTCGGTGCAGATCAATTTTATTTCACCGCCCCCGAAAATCACTAATTTAGTTTTTTAACTCAATTTGTAAGCGTCATAAAAAATATTCAACTTTCTAACTTTAACATATACTAAGCTGAAAGTTACATAATATATATCTATTGTGGTATGTACATATATTAAAACATAACAACAATTACATTGTAGCACTTTGTTGCAATATGAATACATATATAGTCTGCCCAAGTGTATGTGTAACACGAGCATCCACTTGAAGGCCAACAAACATAAGTGCATAGTCAGCAGTTCTCACGCTGGCTATGCGCATGACCGCTTTACCATGTATGTACATAGCACTCTTCCTCCACCAACGTCGTCGCTTCGCGACAATACATATATGTTATAATAAGATATGCATATAGCGGAAGGCGCTGCAAGCTAACGCTGCAGCGCTGCTCCTCGATTTAAAAAAGAAGAATAGCGCATTTAAAGTGGCTACTATTCACCAAAACTCCAGCGCCCGCATGGTCGACAGCTCAAAAATTACAAACTGAGCTAGACCATTTAACAAATTTTATTAACAAGAAAATCCCCAACACCACCACTCACTCAGCGATAATACCAATAATTACCAAGTCTAATGAAGTGTCAACACCACCACAGAAAGCCAGCCTGCCGGTATTCGAAAAAAGGTGCCCACTAGACTGCGAGGGACCATTATACAGTGCGTTTTGCGAACATACATGCAAACACTGTGTCCCCCCCTGAGAAATAGAGCAGCGAGGGAGTGTCAGCGTGCCAGCTCCGGCGACGCCCAGCTGACACAGGAGAAAAAAAGAGAACTGTGGTGCGCTATCCGCACACTACAGCAACGGTGGATCAATGAACAGCAACAACAACAACTAACAGCCTGTGCAGCCAGCACCTGGCACCGCCAGCGCTACAAAGCTGCGCCCAGCAGAAGAGGGAGCCGACAGCGTTTCCAAGAGCGGAAAAATTTGTTTCGATAGCACTGCGTTGCAAAATTTTTTTGATTGCACTACGATGCATTTTTTTTTTCTAATTATAAAAACCAATTGTAATATTGAGCGGAACCTTTTCTGCCCGATGAGAAGCTCGGCCTGCAAAGCCAAACAAAAAAAATTAGGTAGGAAACCCGTACATTCATACGGATGAGTTATAAGTAGTAGACCAGGTATCAAAAACATGAAAACATAAAATTGCATTCATAATCAAACATGATAATACAATATTCGATTCAATTCATAACTTTTGTTCACCTAAGGATTATCATTTTAACATTTGTTGTGATCAAATTCTTCTGCGTGCTTAATCGTGCCTTTAAAATAACTGCTATGTCTATAATTCTGCAAAAGCTCAGTTTTAAATTGAAAACCAAAAAAAAAAGAAAAATAATTATATAGCAGATGCTCTTTCCCGAATAACTATCGGAGATCTAAAAAGAAATGAATAGACAGATACTGAAGGTCGAAACGAGAGCTTCAGTAAGACAAAAAAATTCCTGCGCAGGAGAAAAATGGCAAGAACCAGAGATAAATAAAGAAAAAATAGACATGCCCAATATCTATCAGGTAATCAATAACATTGATGCCAAGAAATATATTGTTCTCAAAATAGACAAACATAAGTGTTTGTTAAAAAGAGGCAAAAATATTATAACACGTTTCGATATGACTAATTTTTATTCTAATGAAAAAATCGATTTAGATCAGTTTTTTCAAAGACTTAATGAAGAAGCAAGAATAAATAATATCAATCAAACGCAATTGTCACCAAGTGAACAAATCTTCAAGTTTGTCACTATTAAGATTTTTAAAGAAAAGGGCAATAAAATATTAAAAAATTTGAAAATAGCGCTATTAAACAAGGTGACTAAGATAGATAAAGATGATAAGGTTCAAATAGAAGCAATACTCTCTAAATATCATGACGACCCGTCAGAAGGAGGCCATTCAGGAATTTCTAGAACCCTGAAGAAAATAAAAACTTTTATTATTGGCCACAAATGACAAAGGCAATAAGTAAATATGTCAAAACATGTTTAAAATGCCAACAGGCTAAAACGTTGAAACATACGAAAATGCCAATGACAATAACAGAAACGCCAGCAACAGCATTTGATATAGTTCTGATAGATACCATTGGTCCACTTCCAAGATCAGAAGATGGAAATGAGTATGCTGTCACTATCATTTGTGATTTAACAAAATATTTGGTAACGGTACCCATACCAAATAAAAGCGCAAAATCAGTTGCTAAGGATATATTTGAACATTTTATTCTCAAGTACGGTCCAATGAAAACAATCATTACGGACATGGGAACGGAATACAAAAATCAAATCATAGACGATCTGTGCAAATATATGAAGATTAAAAACCATACTTCAACAGCACACCATCACCAGACTTTAGGAACAATAGAACGAAGTCACAGAACATTTAACGAGTATGTTCACTCATACATTTCTGTTGACAAAACTGATTGGGATGTTTGGATACAATATTTTACTTATTGTTTCAACACAACACCATCAGTAGTTCATGAATATTGTCCATATGAACTAGTATTTGGAAGATTACCAAGACAGTTCTCAGATTTAACCAAAATAGACAGAATAGATCCCATTTATAACATGGATGACTATTCGAAAGAAGTAAAGATTAGATTAGAGATAGCTTATAAAAGAGCTAGGAATATGTTAGAAAAGGCAAAAGCCGATAGAAAAATTAAATATGATAGAAATGTTAGTAATTTTGAATTAAAAATAGGAGATAAGGTATTACTTAGGAACGAGACAGGTCATAAGCTTGACAATAATTATTTAGGACCATATTTAGTTTCAGATTTAGGAGCTAATAATAACATTACAATTATAGGAAATAAAAATAAGAAACAGATAGTTCATAAAGATAGGTTAAAAATTTTCAATTCTTAATATATTTTGTAGGGTTGGCCACCCATAAGAAACGAAACGATTTTAAAATATATAAAAAAAAAACTACATTTTACATTTATTTTATTCAAAAATTAGAAAATAACTATACAACAAAAATAAATAATGCATACAAAACTTCAAAATCAAAACTATATATATATATAAAAAAAAAAAAAAAAAAATTAATAATAAGATTAAAATCAAAAATAAGAAAATAACTTCATTATATTACGCTATTTTTGAAAAGGAAGGAGATGTGGTATGTACATATATTAAAACATAACAACAATTACATTGTAGCACTTTGTTGCAATATGAATACATATATAGTCTGCCCAAGTGTATGTGTAACACGAGCATCCACTTGAAGGCCAACAAACATAAGTGCATAGTCAGCAGTTCTCACGCTGGCTATGCTCTGACCGCTTACCATGTATGTACATAGCACTCTTCCTCCACCAACGTCGTCGCTTCGCGACAATACATATATGTATACATAAGATATGCATATAAGCGCGAAGGCGCTGCAAGCTACGCTGGCAGCGCTGCTCCTCGATTTAGGCTAAGAAAGCTTTTGTATGTAGACTTAAGATACACTCGATTCTTAACATCTAATGGAGCGGGACCTTCCCTGCTCCACACCAATATATAACCCAATATAATAAAGTTCGACATGGACACAAGTCCATTGTCAATTAAACCATATTAAACAGTGTACATCTATTGGGCGGACCTCGACTTTACACTATTTATTCTTGAAATTTCAATCGGATCGCACCATAAATACACATAACTCTATGTGCTTGTGTCAGCTAACACGGGAGGTGGAGCGAGCGCCATCAAATAAATTTCCTAGGTCATATTAAAGTCCAGAAGGCAAAGAAATCAAATTTTTCTTAGGCTTATATTGATGTTCCATCAAGCTAATTACAGATTTTGCAAAAATAGCAAAACCTATAATACTATTTCTATAAAGGAGCTAAAGTAAACATAAAAACGAAGAGTTTAATAAATGGCCGTATGAAGTTAGCACCCCAAAATGTGAATTTTCGAAAAATTTTGTGTGATTGTCCATCGAATGTCCACTCTTTTCCAGCAAAAAATTGTACAAGACCTCGAACTCCGAATTTTTGGCAAAAGATCGTAAAAACTGATAGGTTCGATTGTCCACTAGTGTCCAAGTTTTTTTTTTTACTTGTCCACTCTTTGTTTATACAAAATAAGAATTGTTCATCATTAATTTTATCGTACATGAAAGCAGTAAGGTAATGGCTGAGTGGTTAGAGGGAGTGGCGGACGGCAATTCCCAATTTGGTGGGTGGGATTGTGTGTGTTCGATTCTCAAGCGCAATGGCGTTCAACTTTTCATTCTAATAAACATAAAGGAAAGCAACAGTCGAACGGGCTAATCCCCCCCATTATATACCCCCACTCCCCCCCTTTTTATATATTTATTTTTTATTTTTAATAAAAAATAGTTATTTATCAATGATTGATTCCATATTTGTTGTGCTGTGGTATGTACATATATTAAAACATAAAAACAATTACATTGTAGCACTTTGTTGCAATATGAATACATATATAGTCTGCCCAAGTGTATGTGTAATACGAGCATCCACTTGAAGGCCAACAAACATAAGTGCATAGTCAGCAGTTCTCACGCTGGCTATGCGCTGACCGCTTACCATGTATGTACATAGCACTCTTCCTCCACCGATGTCGTCGCTTCGCGACAATACATATATGTATACATAAGATATGCATATAAGCGCGAAGGCGCTGCAAGCTACGCTGGCAGCGCTGCTCCTCGATTTAGGCTAAGAAAGCTTTTGTATGTAGACTTAAGATACACTCGATTCTTAACATCTAATGGAGCGGGACCTTCCCTGCTCCACACCAATATATAACCCGATATAAATAAAGTTCGACATGGACACAAGTCCATTGTCAATTAAACCAAATTAAACAGTGTACATCTATTGGGCGGACCTCGACTTTACATGGCGACCGTGACGGGACACTTCAAATTCGAAGTCCGAGGTCCGCCCATAACAAACTAGTGGAAACTGGAAAATTTGGCCAAAAGACTGAGTGAGTAGAGTGTGTGTGTGTGATGGGAAAAAAAACGCGGCGGAGTAAACCATAAGGTGAAAAAAAGAATAGCGCATTTAAAGTGGCTACTATTCACCAAAACTCCAGCGCCCGCATGGTCGACAGCTCAAAAATTACAAACTGAGCTAGACCATTTAACAAATTTTATTAAACAAGAAAATCCCCAACACCACCACTCACTCAGCGATAATACCAATAATTACCAACTCTGATAAAGTGTCAACACCACCACAGAAAGCCAGCCTGCCGGTATTCGAAAAAAAGGTGCCCAATAGACTGCGAGGGACCATTATACAGTGCGTTTTGCGAACATACCTGCAAACACTGTGTCCCCCCGGAGAAATAGAGCAGCGAGGGAGTGTCAGCGTGCCAGCACCGGCGACGCCCAGCTGACACCGGAGAAAAAAAAGAGAACTGTGGTGCGCTATCCGCACACTACAGCAACGGTGGATCAATGAACAGCAACAACAACAACTAACAGCCTGTGCAGCCAGCACCGGCACCGCCAGCGCTACAAGCTGCGCCCAGCAGAAGAGGGAGCCGACAGCGTCTCCAAGAGCGGAAAAATTTGTTTCGATAGCACTGCGTTGCAAAATTTTTTTGATTGCACTACGATGCATATTTTTTTTTTCTAATTATAAAAACCAATTGTAACATTGAGCGGAACCTTTTCTGCCCGATGAGAAGCTCGGCCTGCAAAGCCAAACGAAAAATTAGGTAGGAAACCTGTACATTCATACGGATGAGTTATAAGTAGTAGACCAGCTATCAAAAACATGAAAACATAAAATTGCATTCATAATCAAACATGATAATACGATATTCGATTCAATTCATAACTTTTGTTCACCTAAGGATTATCATTTTAACATTTGTTGTGATTAAATTCTTCTGCGTGTTTAATCGTGCCTTTAAAATAACTGCTATGTCTATAATTCTGCAAAAGCTCAGTTTTAAATTGAAAACCAAAAAAAAAAAAAAAAAAAAATAATTATATAGCAGATGCTCTTTCCCGAATAACTATCGGAGAGCTAAAAGAAATGAATAGACAAATACTGAAGGTCGAAACGAGAGCTTCAGTAAGACAGAAAAATTCCTGCGCAGGAGAAAAATTGCAAGAACCAGAGATAAATAAAAAAAAAAATAGACATGCCCAATATCTATCAGGTAATCAATAACATTGATGCCAAGAAATATATTGTTCTCAAAATAGACAAACATAAGTGTTTGTTAAAAAGAGGCAAAAATATTATAACACGTTTCGATATGACTAATTTTTATTCTAATGAAAAAATCGATTTAGATCAGTTTTTTCAAAGGCTTAATGAAGAAGCAAGAATAAATAATATCAATCAAACGCAATTGTCACCAAGTGAACAAATCTTCGAGTTTGTCACTATTAAGAATTTTAAAGAAAAGGGCAATAAAATATTAAAAAATTTGAAAATAGCGCTATTAAACAAGGTGACTAAGATAGATAAAGATGATAAGGTTCAAATAGAAGCAATACTGTCTAAATATCATGACGACCCGTCAGAAGGAGGCCATTCAGGAATTTCTAGAACCCTGAAGAAAATAAAAAACTTTTATTATTGGCCACAAATGACAAAGGCAATAAGTAAATATGTCAAAACATGTTTAAAATGCCAACAGGCTAAAACGTTGAAACATACGAAAATGCCAATGACAATAACAGAAACGCCAGCAACAGCATTTGATATAGTTCTGATAGATACCATTGGTCCACTTCCAAGATCAGAAGATGGAAATGAGTATGCTGTCACTATCATTTGTGATTTAACAAAATATTTGGTAACGGTACCCATACCAAATAAAAGCGCAAAATCAGTTGCTAAGGCTATATTTGAACATTTTATTCTCAAGTACGGTCCAATGAAAACAATCATTACGGACATGGGAACGGAATACAAAAATCAAATCATGGACGATCTGTGCAAATATATGAAGATTAAAAACCATACTTCAACAGCACACCATCACCAGATTTTAGGAACAATAGAACGAAGTCATAGAACATTTAACGAGTATGTTCGCTCATACATTTCTGTTGACAAAACTGATTGGGATGTTTGGATACAATATTTTACTTATTGTTTCAACACAACACCATCAGTAGTTCATGAATATTGTCCATATGAACTAGTATTTGGAAGATTACCAAGACAGTTCACAGATTTAACCAAAATAGACAGAATAGATCCCATTTATAACATGGATGACTATTCGAAAGAAGTAAAGATTAGATTAGAGATAGCTTATAAAAGAGCTAGGAATATGTTAGAAAAGGCAAAAGCCGATAGAAAAATTAAATATGATAGAAATGTTAATAATTTTGAATTAAAAATAGGAGATAAGGTATTACTTAGGAACGAGACAGGTCATAAGCTTGACAATAATTATTTAGGACCATATTTAGTTTCAGATTTAGGAGCTAATAATAACATTACAATTATAGGAAATAAAAATAAGAAACAGATAGTTCATAAAGATAGGTTAAAAATTTTCAATTCTTAATATATTTTGTAGGGTTGGCCACCCATAAGAAACGAAACAATTTTAAAATATAAAAAAAAAAAAAAAAACCTACATTTTACACTTATTTTATTCAAAAATTAGAAAATAACTATACAACAAAAATAAATAATGCATATAAAACTTCAAAATCAAAATTATATATATACTAAAAAAAAAAAAAATAATAATAAGATTAAAATCAAAAATTAGAAAATAACTTCATTATATTACGTTATTTTTCAAAAGGAAGGAGATGTGGTATGTACATATATTAAAACATAACAACAATTACATTGTAGCACTTTGTTGCAATATGAATACATATATAGTCTGCCCAAGTGTATGTGTAATACGAGCATCCACTTGAAGGCCAACAAACATAAGTGCATAGTCAGCAGTTCTCACGCTGGCTATGCGCTGACCGCTTACCATGTATGTACATAGCACTCTTCCTCCACCGATGTCGATTCTTAACATCTAATGGAGCGGGACCTTCCCTGCTCCACACCAATATATAACCCGATATAAATAAAGTTCGACATGGACACAAGTCCATTGTCAATTAAACCAAATTAAACAGTGTACATCTATTGGGCGGACCTCGACTTTACAGTGCAATATAGAGACAATACAATTATTACTATCTATTTAACATTTAAAACAAATAATAATTATTTATAAATATATTTTACTTCTTTCATTAACACGCTTTAAATGTCTTCATATCTACATGTATGTATGTATTGGCATACCACTCTAACACAAAATTGCCCTCATAAAGTTCACAACAAAAATGCTATCATATAGAATAATGAACACCAATTCGAAAGTTCCAATATGCAAGCTCAGTGTCAGCATAATTTCCTAAACGCCCTGAGCTGCCAAATAGAATTCTCAGAATCTGTTTGGTAACCGTTTTTCGCTCCCAGCAGTGCAAATTATTCAAACCATTTCTAGGAGTTTGAAAAAATTATATTTTATTTGTGGAGAACGACTCCGTTTCTTGTGAGTACAAAATTAAGACTAAAAGTTACAATATCGTTCTGAGGCCAAAGTAACCTTTGAAGATGTCAAAGCTTCTCCTAATCGAGCTAAAGCTTAAAGCTCGTGATGCCGTTTGGACGAAGGATTTGTTTACAAATAAACATTGGGTGTTTTTGCGCGCTAGGCTTTTAGGCTGCGTGGGTGGTTTATTAATTTCAAGAAGAGTTTGTTTACAAATAAACATTGAGTGTTTTGCGCGTTAGGCTTTTAGGCTGCGTGGGTGGTTTATTAATTCCAAGAAGAGTTACTCGAGACTCAATGGAAATTGTTTAAAATAGCGAAATATCAGGAGCTGAGAATGAATTGTCAAGAGTCCGAAAAGACTATGAAAAGTTGTTTACAATTTACATAAGGAACGCTATAGCTCAGGGTGATAACTCCCCCCTTTCTTAAAATGAATCGTCCCTGATTCTAAAGAGTTTCTGATAATTGGTCCACTTTCTCGCTTAATGATTTTAAAGTGTCAGGGTCAACTTCTGATTTTTGAATAGTGGTGTTACGTTTAGTAACTAAAGAATATTTAGCTTTTATCAAGTTAAAGATGTTCAAAACTAAATTGGCGAAAAGATACTTAAGAATTTTTGACATACAAAATACAAGCATGATTAAAATTATTACAAATGTTATTTCAAAATGAATATGCTTAAGTGGTATAATTATTTGTGATAATGTATTTGTATTTTGAAATTTAAGTTCGGAATTGTTGCTTTGTAAATATTCTGATATCAGGTAATTATTAAATCTATTGTTTTCGATATAATTGAACAGTTTTTGTTTATTATTGGTATAAGTTATATTATTAATATTAACAATGATTTGAAAAGTAACTACATAAATGCCTGTAACAAATGTGTGGTTGATACAGATTGAACCGGATACTAGAATAGCACCGTCTGTAATAATTTCTACAGGTTTGTTTCTTTCTTTGATTTTCTTGCAAACTGCATATTTTTTATTAAGCATATCTACAAAGCAATTGTCTTTTTCTTGAATTCCATTTAGCGACTTTGTCATCAATAATTAATTTACCGTTTGTTTGAGATATGGCTTTTGCGTGAAATAACTTACAACTATGTTTTACAATGGGATATTTTATGTAATATATAATTAAGCCTTTGTGCGATATAATTGAAAAAAAAGAAACATCCATTAGGTCTATTAAAGTTATGTTAAATTTTTCGTGTGTAAATATGTCCGCCACATCGTGGTTGTTTCGAATTTTTGAATATAAAATATTAGCTTTTGAAAATGATATTGCGTCTCGCAGATTTTGTAAGTCGAATGACAACAGTTTTAATTTCTGTTTTTTTTATAGCAAATACTTCATCTAATTTTAAGTTTTCTAGTAAATTGGTTACTTTTTGAATTTCTTTAAAAATTGCAGAATTGATTTGGTTTTGTTAATTGTTGTTTTCGACCAAGTCATTGATTTTGTTTTGAATTGTGATTAAGTCATTGTGATCTAGTGTACCTGTTATCCATTTAAAAATGGTGCCTAATTCATTAAAACCTCGTTTAATTATTTTATGTGGCGCAAGTTGAGAAAAATGGGAACTGGCTAATTTTAAGTTCAAATAAAAATCCCAATCTATACTGATGTTTCTATACTTCACGTACTTTAACTCTTCTTCGATAATATATTTATAAAAACTTA